>CBVK0100580054.1:0-13506 GCA_900067695.1 Picea abies | reverse complement strand
GAGTCAATAGCACCTGTATATAGCAATAGTAAAACATCATGTCATAAATCATGACGCATCATCATCAAGGTTAAGTGGTTCATCGTCATAAAAATCCAGATCACTTGCGAGCAAGTGTCCTCAAAGAATAAGTTTTGTCAGTGCGCCAGAGCGGGATGTTACAAGAACAACATTCACATCTCTTCTCAAAGATAAGCCATCATCATTCTAGAAATCTTGTTTCCACTGCATTTTACAATTTCAACTTATTTCCTTACAGAATAGAAACTAATTTATTATATATTTGTTATTTTGTGTTAAGCATCTTTTGATAATAATATTTATTCATTTCTTTCTGCAAATATATTCTGAATCATATATCCTTAATATGCTCTATAGTAAGGACAACATCTACCTATTCTTCATCACTTTCCAATCCTTCCCTCTCAACTATTGCTCTCTTTTTCCTATTAATCTTATATTGGAAGGGTATTTCGTTGCACATCGTTCCTTCTTTGTCAATTATTTCCTTTATTTTGTATTCATCCATCATAATGGGTTCCATTTATTCCTTCTTCTTACCTCTATACAAATCCCTCTCCATATCTCCCTTAATCTCCCCATGCGCGCAGAGTTATTTAGTTTTCAAACTCCATTGTCATCACACCTTTATCATGCAGAAAAATCTTGATTGAAGTGTAGACTAATATAACATACCTTCTTCTTGGACCCTTCAAAAAATTATGCTCTATAGAAATGTATGATTTTTCAGTATCGTCTGCAAACTTGGTAATGAATCCTGCAATAATGTTGTCTAGCCAGAAATCGACTACGCGGGTGAATTTGTTATTGAATTTTTGTAGTTGTGCGATATTATCAGTAGTCCATTCTACTAGAATTATATGATTAGTTTGTTGAGTGTCCTTCAATATTAGTATCCACTCCTACAACAAATGTGGAAATTCATAAAAAAATGCCTCGTGAAGATCAGTAAATACATACCTCTCCAAATATTGGCGCGGTGTATACTTGGGGTTTCTATTGTCTTTATGCCCAAATTAGAGATCATTTTTTGTCAAACATAGTTCAATATCCTATTTAGTTGGATTCCATGGTTTGAATATCCCCTTATAATACTTCATTCTCTTCACTTTTCTTCTCAACAAGTCCCTTACAATTTGTTTTTCTAGGTTCAAGCCAACAACAAAACCATTTGTTGGTTATTTATGGGATGACCCAGGTTCTACTTTAGGTTTCTAGAAAAACCATACAAACCATCGAACCTTCTGGGGACCAGAAGGAAACACTATGCAGAGAGTGCATAATGCAGTCTCACCCAAGATGGCTTATTGGTGACTGTAGGACCCAAATGTATGCAATCTTGGAAGGGAGGCTATTGTGGGGATGGGAGAAATTATTTATACCTCAAAACATATTATATCTACTATTATTTTCCATTAATACATCACTACTTCTCATATATACCATTCAGTAAGAGGATACACTTATTAGATTTTACTTTGTAGTAATTATCCTATCATTCTACTATGCGCTGTATTTTATTATTAACAGATTCATTCATTCATCATAATTGAACAATCACAAGAAATAAGACAACATTCTGCACAAAGACACAATTTTTTTGTAGTTCACCGCCCTAGGCTACGTCAACAAAGATATGGATTTCTTGGATCTTTTATTGCTCTGCATCAAAATTATAGCACTTCATGCATTACAATTGAGGCTGAAAAGATCACACTAATATCCAAATCTTGTGACCTTACCCTCGATTACAATGTATATTTCTATCTATCTGCTCGTATCTCTATCATATCATTATCAATCTCTCATACATCAATATCTCCACATAACATCCTCTCTAACTATCTCAAAACACATATTTATATTACAAAAAGGGCTAATTACCCATTACAAAAATGACCAAAACCCTAACCCACTAACCCTAAGTGGATTAGGTTTTTCCACTTTCTAACTCCCTTATTGCGGATGGTCGAAATCCAACAATTTTCTTCATTGATCTACCTCTTTTGTCCTTCATTTGACTTTCCTAGTTTCCTGACACTTTTTTTCTCTATTTACCAGTGTGCGCTCCTTTTCTAGTCCATTTCTTAATTGCCTTGATTAATTACTACACTTTTCCCCAAAATGTCTTGTTCCAACACTTCTTGAATTCCTTTGCCCTCATTTTCTCATGCCTTAGCCATGATGCAAGGGCCATAAATTGGACACCCCACATATGGATTGAGATTCTAGTTGTAGTGGTGTGTAAATATGAGGTTATGCAAGTAGAATTCACATAGTTTATCTCTTTCCTCCATATCGTAGCCCTAATATGCATCTAGGAAGCCTTTGTGGGTATCAAGGTTGAATTTCACAAATTTAGCTAGGTGTGAAATATGATTATTATGCCATTATTACTTTAGGAACAATGTATATGTCCTAGCTAGTGGTCTACATTCTAGCATCTCTATAGACACTTCAGCTATTGTTTTGACTATTTCTTCCATAATTCCCACCTTTTCACTCTTGCCATGCAGATCTCTTCTTGCCTTGTTCAATTGTTGTTTCACCTTCTGGTTCTCCACTCTCAACTTCTAGGTGTATTCCACTTTATGCATAGTCATAATTTGGAATTTTTCTTGCATAAGTTGGAGTTTTTGTTCCAATTCTTGTGAATAATCCTCTTTTTTTTTTCTTTATTATCTTCTACTACCCTTTTCCACTTGATGGTATCAACATTTTATTTCTCCAATTCTAACAAGGTTGCATAAATAATTTTTTCCACAAGAGTTTTTGTTGTGGAGGTTCCTTCCATTGGTCTTTTTATTTTCACTATTGTCTCCTCTTGAGGCTCCTTCCCCTTTGTTTCTTTTTGTTTTCTGGACTAGGAGGGTCCTTGACCTCTTCCACTTGGGATGTGATGGTGAGTGGAGTGGTTGAAACCGATATTTCCTTCTTTTGACTCTTCATTATGTTGGAACTCCTTTTTCTAGGCTATAGCCATTCTGCACTTGTGATTTTCAAGAGGTTGACAGTGGTGGTTCCTGAATTAGTCAAAGCATCAACCACTTCCTTGTCTTTTTCATCTAACTTTTTCTTTTTCTTTTTCTTTTTATTTTTTTGTTTTGAATTTTTGGGCCTAGTGATTCTCTTACGTTATTCTCCCTTTTTCTTTTCTTCCTCACTCATTGTTTCATGCACTTCTTCAAATGCTTTTTTGTCCATGTTTATCAAATCTTCCCATAGAATTTTTAGCTTCAAGCTCCTAAGGGCATCTGAGACTATCATCTTGATGAGTCCATTATGTGCTAAGAATTCTTGTTTTCCTATCTATATTTTTAGGATCATCTCGTTTAATGATTGAAGAAGGAAGTAAGGGATGCTTAGGTTCTGGTGGGGTTCCTAATTTGGAAGGTTCCTCAGCTAGTGAAATAGTCTAGAATGGTAAGCATATACTACACTCATCCTTCCCTAACATGTGATGTAATTGATGATATGATAAGATACCTTTGGCCATGGGTGAGGGAGGATTTCCCTTTTGATGCTATTTTTATCCTCATTAGGTTTTGTTGGCAGCCAACTCATTTTTTTTTATTACTAGAAAAACACTGCCTACACCTCTTGTCTTCTAAACGACAAATCATCGTCGCATTGTGCTTCAAGACATTTGTTTCATTTTTGCGACAATTGCAATTTGATTTCGATTTGATTTTTCACAACTGAAAGTGTGAAAACACCTCTCTCGTTGTCTGGACTGTCGTCGTCTTTTATTGATTTGTTGAAAGACATTTGACCATTGGTTTATCACTTCACTGCAAAAGGTTCTTTCAAACTGTATCCATTCACTTTAATTGCACAATTCGATTTCTCTATTGGGAATGTTAAGTTATGAGTTATGCTTGATGTCTTAGGTGACATAATTTGTTTTGATTTTATATATGACTCAATTCTTATTACTTTGAACTCTCAACTTATCAATTTCATATGATCATTTGTTGCAATGTTTTGACATTTCGATTATGCTACAAGAACATTGGCAATATCATGAGTTTGATTTCATATAAGTGGTAACAGTTTGAAGTTTTGCAAAAAGCGCTTTGATCAACTTATTGGCATTTCGATTATTTAGTTTGAACCCCCGATACATTGTTTGATGAGTTTGATATCATGGAACGCGCAATAGTTTCGAACTATGTATTGGTATGAATGTATTAACAACAGTATGAAGCATTGAAGTGACACGACTGATCGATGGTTAGTGCTAGGTACTATGTTGATTGAACTGTACACTTGGCACTTGAATGTAACACGTGGTGTTAGTTCTGTTTTGGGTAAGTGCCCCGGTAATATGATTGCACGCCTACTAGTTGGCCGATGCGCATGGTATAAACGTTTATGGTTTTAACAACACTGTACTCAGCAATTAATGCAGTGCGTGGCGGTGGTAATCCCACCACCTTCGCACGCATGGATTTATTTCTGGTCTCGTCGAGCATTCAAGCTGTTAAACCCTCTCATTTTCACTCTGTGTATTGTTTCATTCACTTGGAACCCTACCATGTACAGGAACTATGGCTCCTATTGTGAGAGCCGAGCCCAATGGGTGCCAAGCACTATTAACTTTTGATGGTGCGTATGACGAATTAGAAGAGTTTGGGTGGATTCCATTTATCAGGAAATTTGATGGTTACGGCATCACTGTGTCTCGGCAGTTTGCTTTATCGTTCGATGGCTATAGAGCCAAAGTTGGAGATGTCCAGCTTGAAGTCACTGAACAATCCCTCAGCTCTGCGACTGGCCTGCCTGTCGAGGGACAAAAATGGTCGAAAATCTGCAAGGTTAAGGATGTCCCATGGACATTACTGTTTCAATCTCGCACAGTGAATTCCTGCGACCGAGGCTTACCGGCGAAGATGTTGAAACCTCGCTAGTATGATCTCTTGATGATTATCAAGAAATTTGTTACTTGTGAAGGCAGGTACGGGTTCGTGTTCCTATTCCACCTATGCTTGTTAATGATTTTTATGGGTTTTGGGCTTAGTATGCCACACTATCTGCACCGAAGTCTGTTCAAAATGGCTAAGAGATATAAGTGTAGCCATGCTGACACTAGCCTGTTCCATGTTGGGTTAATTAAGATGATTTTTGTTTATGAATTGGGGTTACATCGAGATTCCTGGCGTGATTTTCTCATCCGCAATGGTTTTGAAGGATCGCATCCTCCACAGGTGGATAAGCCTATGATTGCCGAGAACAAACCTACCCCTATGCCTTATGATGTCCTCCTACCCAAACCTAAACCCAAATCACCTTTTAATTCACCTCTGGCTATAACTGAGCAGACCGAAGTTGCTAAAGCTACAACCCATAAGACTAGAGCAAGGACTGGTGCTAACACTAGATGCAAGAAGAACGCTAGGCTGATCTCTCGCATGACGAGGAATAAACCCAAACCCCCTGTGCAGTTAGAGCCTATCGCAGTTAGCGAAGACTCGGATTCTGAAGTGGAACGATTTCTTGCTGAGGAATACCCTTACTCCGAGGGTTTGTGTGACAAAACTCCTTACGATTTTGTTAAGAACTCACCTCCTTACCTGCGTGATCACCCTGAATTTCCTGGTATCAAACCACCGCGTGAAACTCTCCGGGAATCATCAGAACCCCCTCCTGTTTAGGCTGTTACACCACCTTGCGATCAATGTGGACTATGGTTAGAAAGATACTATTTGGATGTCCCAACATTGCAATCCAAAATTCACGATTTGGAAAACCAAGTGGCAAAGCTCACTGGTCAGAATGCAATGAAGCAACCCAACGACAAGAAACAACGAACTACTGAGACAATCCTGTTCAAAAATGTTGAGTCTGCTACAACTATTGTCAATTCAAGATTGACATAGTCTCAACACCCGTGATGGTATAGTTCTCGATCATTTATATGACACCCTGCTCTGTTACATAAGCATGCTTCACTGTTTATGATTTTGGTTTGATGTATTATTTTGTTATGGTTTAAGACCCGATTGGATTTGATTTTGATTTAATGGATCATCGAATAGATATGATTTTCCATCTTTAGTTCGATGCCCTGATTAAATTTGTTATATTTTAAAAATAGACTGTTGTTTGTAATGCAATTTTCGATGGTGTGATTTGAATCAGTTATGGGTAAAAATGATTTGAATTAGTTAGCTATTTGTGTCATTTGAACCAAATGAAATAACTCTCTGTTGATGCATAAATGATTGCAGCTCATTCGATCTTCATTAATGCTTGAATTGGATTCTGTTTAAAAGTTTTGGTTTCACTTCTATAATTGATTTAGTAAAGATTCGTATGGATTTATGAATCATGTCGATTTTATCGCACCCGTCTGTTGATTGTGTAGTGATCGATCACAAAAGCTTTTGAGTTGATATTCCGATACGAATGATACTATTTCATATTGTGTTTTTAATTGATTGACATCATCCTACTATAATTAGTTTATACGGTTATGCCTGTGAACTGTTTGAAGCTCCATAAACGAGATCTATGGTGGGATTCTATGGATATGGTTACGCATAAAATTATTACAGTTTTCTATATTGGAAAAGGTTGAACGATATGCTAATCGATAATCATTGTTTTCAATTGCGTACAATATGAGTTATCATTGATGGCATTCATGAAGCATTTTGTTATGATTCGATTCGGTTTTGTGCTTATTGCAAACAGAGTATTCATACTCTGTCCCGATTGTATCCTATTGGATTTGATTTGATTTAAAGGATTACTTTTATTAAATCATTTGATTATTAAAAGAGGATTGGATTCGATATGATTTGATTTGATCTGGTCTTGTTTACTATTCTAGACCAGCTACAGAATCAGGTGATTATGTAGCTGAGTCTATAGAGCCATTTTGTCATTATTATTTTCTAAATAAAATACTCCTAACTTAATCTTTATGTCTAATACAGGCAAATTCGAATTGGTGATGGACATGAGGAGCAGTTGGAAGATATCTTAAGGTTTTCACTTGCATTTTTAGTTTCTTAGTTTAAGAGATTTTAGGGATTATTCCCAGATTGTGTAAACTATTTATTATTATTCACAAGGATGTTTTACCTTGTGAGAAAACTTATATAAACCTTTGGTTTTGTAATAATCGATAATCCTCAGTTGGGGAGAACAAGGATATAGAATTCTGATTCAAACTGGAGCAGAATTGGTGTTTTGTCATAGCTTTCCGCTTTTCAATATATCAACACTTTGTTCTACGTTTTGTATATCAGCTTGTTTATGGTTTAGTATTGAGTTAGCTATCTGAATCACATGCAAATGATATAATCTTATTGTTGTTATCTATATCTTGTTTCTTCCTAAATCGATAAAAGGCATAACAATTATCAATTCTTTTTAGTGAATGATAGCTTTGTCTTCTTCATAATTTGAATTGTAATATATAAGTTTGCTGCACAATAGGTTTCCCCTTTTGCAGGAATTTATAATCAAAAAATTGTTATGATAATCTTTTATGTCTTGTTTGTCCTGTAATAATACTTCAGGAAGCATTATAGCTGATCGTTTTCGAGAAGCTTGAGGACTTAACGGTGTGAGTTTCCCTCCTCCAATCATCTTAGAAGTCATCATACGCAGGGCAGACTTGGAGCGTTTCCAGGTCAATTAGTATCTAGTTTACTGTTTTCATTAAATAGTTTAATATAGATATAATTTTGATTTGTTTAATTTCAGTTATTTTATTTTCTTATTCATAAATTATAAAAGACCAAAAAAGAGTTACTTTCACTGTCTTGGGACAGCAAGCAAATTGGTTTCACAGGTTTATTCAAATCTGTAGATTGTACGTAATGTATATTTGTGAATAAACTATAATTAACTTGATAATTTGATATCTGATTTGAGTTATTATAAGAATAGTTAGTAGTTTGTAGATAGAATAGTTACCATAGTTTATAATTTAGTATATTAGTTCCTTTATTTGTTTTATTAATTTCTAGTTTCCTCTATTTTAGTTTGATTTCTTTTATTTAGTTAGTTAGTTTGTTTTAGTTAATTTCTATTAGTTTCTAGTTTCCTTAGTTTAGATCTCTTAGCTCAGATCAAATTTTCTCTTTGGTTTCTTTAGGAGACCTTAGAGCGGCCAACGGAGCCGTTAAAATCGTCAGGGTGGTCCATTCCAAACGGCTTGGGTTATTTAGACAACCCCGAACCGGTTCCACTCTCCCAGTTGACGGATGGACTGTTTCGCCCGTCAACAAATGGTGCTAGAAGGAGGGCTTGAACTTAATTAATGGCACGAGGTGGTTGAAAGACTCCTCCCCCACCTAATCGCACACCCATAGTGACTAGAATCCGTTCACAAGATAATATCCCCCCTCAAACAACAACTACTTCAACCGAAGATCCTCAGATCACAGTTGAACCAGCAACCCCTAATCCTACAGGCGGTGATATTCAAGAAATTTTTAGACAATCTCTTATTAAATCACAAAAATCCTTTGCTAGCCTGAGGCAACCACATCGCCCGTGGAGCCAACCTTTAGACTTCTCCGAAGTCAGAGAACAATTAGGTGATATAGATCCCACTGTGAATCCTACAGATTCAAACACAAATCCTGCTGCAGGAGGATCTGGGATACCTCCTTCTCCTCCTCCTTCACCACCTCCCTCATCTCCATCCTCTTCAGGAGGAGATTCCTCTTCGGACAAAGTCAATCCACCTTCTCGTCCTCCTATTCCCACTACCCCAATGGCTAATCAGAACAACCCTGCTAGACCCTAGTTAGACCAAGATGCTATAGCTGTACCTGGACCTCAGCATCCTTTGCCTAAGCATCCTGAAAAATGGCTTACTAAGTTTGATCCCGATTCTAAACAGCTAGCAGAAGACCATATCAATAAATTTATGTTAGACATCAGACTCCGCAACGTTGAACATGAAGACGTATTTTGTAGGTTGTTCCCTTACACCTTTGAGGGTAATGCATCCACTTGGTATTTTTCCCAACAACCTCGCACTATAGCATCTTGGGAAAATTTTGAGTCAATTTTCTTAGAAAAGTTCGGAGATGGCAAACCTCTGGAAGTCTTAGTCATGGATCTTTCAAACTTAAAAATGAATGCTAAAGAAAAAGTCAAGGATTTTAATCAAAGATTTTTTACCCTTAAAAATAGAATCCCTGCAGACTCTGTGCCTGCAGAAAGCCTTGTAATAGCTTATTACACCAAAGCCCTACATCAAAGTATATCTATTTGGGTGAAAAGATCCAAAAGGGCAACGTTGTTAGAATCCTTTGAAGAGGCTGCTCAAATTGAAAAAGATATACTTAGCCTTAAATATTCCTCTAGCAACGAGACTGAGATTGTTTCTTCTTCCAAGAAAAAGATTGAAATTCTTCCCAGGGCTACACAAAACAAAACACAACCCGAAAACTCTGATTTGGAAAACTTAACTAAAGTTGTACAAAATTTATCTAATCAGGTCATAGATCTAAAAAGGTCAACTGAAGAGGCTTCTTCGAGTAAAGGACCCTACAAACCTCCTTTCCGAAAACCTTTTCAAACAAACCAGCCTAATCCTAATCCTGAAGGCATGAACCTAGAAAGCTTGCAATATGCTCTCCAATCAATTCTAGGAGCCCAGGATGACTTGATCCCTCCTGATTTCCCTCAAGAGGAAGTCGAGCAGGAAACAACCCAAGAAGAAGAGTCTTCTCCAAATATCTTTGGTCACCTCTCTGATAGTATCTTCCAAGCTAACTTTGAGACCGTGCACCCGTACAATACTAGGAGTAAGGCCGCAAACAAACCTCCTGCCGATAACACTGCAACTTCACCTCCAAAACCATCTAAATCAGTGGAAATTAAATAGAGTAATGCTAGCCCTAAATTAGATTATGATGTTGTAGAATATCTTAAGAAATTACGGGCTAACATTTCTATTTATGAGTTGTTGAAATTCCCATTCTTGTTACAGAAGATGTTGCAAAATATTTTAGATAATGGCAAGAATGGTAATTCAAATGATAGTAAGGTTGTACAAAGAAAAGTGCCACAGAAGACTTCCACAAAAGATAATCCTGGTTCTCATGAAAAAGGAAGCCTTCCTGTACCAAATGTAAATAATGTAAATAACAATGTAAACAGTGTAAATAATTCAGATAAAGTAGTCATAGAAAATGCGAGTAAGAAACCACAAGCAACAACTCTAAGTACTCGCAAGAATGTACCTCCTTTTCTTTTAACTTTCGAAATCTTCAACAAAAATGTGCATAATTGCATGGTTGACTCGGGAGAATCATCAAATGTGATGCCTTGGTCAGTCTGCCAAAAGATTTATGCTGAAGTAGAACCATCTTCCTTGAAAATAATACAACTTTATCGGATTGATGTAAAAGTTATGGGCGAATTGAAAAATGTTTTGATTAGATTATCATCTAACCCAAAAGTTCATCAGTTTATTGATATAATTGTGGTGGATATTTCAAAAGTATATGGCATGTTTTTTAGCAGGGACTGGTCGGAGCAGCTGCATGGTTACTTCGCGACAGACTGGTCTCACTTATGGCTTCCAGAAAATGGCAAGCCCAACAAGATTAGAGTGAATCATGAGCGATACCTCAAGTTCAGGGTAACAGAATTGAATGACCCCAATGAGCCATACACACCTCCGGCAGATTCACCTGAAGTTCAAGAGATGGACACCTACTTAGGAAATTTCATGGCTGAAGTTTCACCTATCAACGATCCACAACAACAATCTGAGATCAACACACATACGCAACCAACAGCCTCTATCCAACAATCTTGCGAATCCGATGCAAATCAAATTTGATCTCTATACTTTGACGGTTCCAAGTCAAAAGAAGGAGCTGGCGCAGGCTGCATCATCATTGATCCGGCAGGTAATAAAACATTATTGGCTTGTAGATTAGAGTTTGAATGTACTAACAATATTGCAGAATATGAGGCTTTGATACAAGGTCTCAGAAAAGCCTTAGACATGCGCATTCAAAATCTAATTGTATTTGGCGACTCTGAGATAGTGGTCAGGCAGGTGAGAAATTCTATACATTTTCTTACCCCGCATCTCAAGTGTTACCGATCTGAGGTATGGAGTTTAATAAATAAATTTTTTTCTTTTAATATAAACTCTATTCCAAGATCAAGTAATGTTGAAGCAGATCTACTTGCTAATGTTGCCTCTAAACTTCTTCCTGCAGATGGTCTATCCCCAAGCGCATTCTCCGTGGAGCTATTGTTTCGACCATCTATTCCTGACAATATCACAAACTGGAGGGTATTTGAAGATGATCAACAGATCATAAAATTTCTGCATATGGAAGAAACCTTTCAAGGCGCCGTGATAGATGAACAAACCCATGATGACAATTTACATGACTTTACGGTAATACCTAATCCGAAATCTCCTGAAGTTCTATCGGATATGGTAAATTTCATACCCAAATCTGTTGTTAGACTAGAAAAGTTTTACGATTTTGAAGATAAATTCAAAAAGACGGTCAACTGCAAAACAAATAGTTCCTCATTGTCTTATGAGAAAGTTAATCTAGGAACTAGTGAAAATCCTCAATGTATCAATTTAGGCTTGGGACGTAGTAAACAAGAAAAAGTTGCTTTCATCAAATTATTTAAAGAATTCAAGGATTTGTTTGCTTGGACTTATGACGATCTTAAAACATTCGATCCTAATATTATTCAGCATGTCATCCCGATGAAGCCCCAAACCTTTCCCTTCCAACAAAAATTGAGGAAAATGCATCCTAAGTTGGAACCGACCGTACAAAAAGAACTAAATAAACTCCTTAGTGCTAAAATAATTTTTCCTGTTAGACATACTCAATGGGTATCCAACCTCATCCCAGTCCGGAAGAAAAATGGGGAAATTCCACTTTGTGTCGACTTCCGGAACCTCAACAAAGCATCTGATAAAGATAATTATCCCGTCCCTCCCATGGAACAGATACTACAACAGGTATCTGGTTCCGAGAGGTTTTCCTTACTGGATGGTTTCTATGGATACAACCAAGTCTTAATGTCTCCGTCAGACCAATTGAAAACTACTTTCCGTACCCCGTGGGGCACTTATGCTTTTCGCAAAATGCCCTTTGGATTGATTAACGCCGGTGCTACTTTTTAGAGAGCAATGGATATTGCTTTTAGAGGCTTGATCAATCACTTCGTAGTAGTCTACCTAGATGATGTGACCATTTACTCTAAAAAAAAAACGATCATCTAGCTCACCTATGAGTTGTTCTGCTACGATGTCGTAAATACGACATCTCCTTGAACCCTAAGAAGTCCATTTTCACAGTAGAACAGGGTAAACTGCTAGGTTTTATTGTGTCTAGTGATGGAATGATTATTGATCCTGACAGGACCCAATTCATTGCCAAACTTCCCCCACCTACCACCAAGAAATCCATGCAGTCCTTCCTTGGTCAGATCAATTTCGTGAGAAGATTTGTCCCCAGTTTCTCCGAAATGGTCAGACCTCTCCAAAACCTGATTAAGAAGGACACCCAATATCATTGGGGACCTACTGAAAACCAAGCTTTCAACGATATAAAGAAGGCCATAATCGACGCTCCGTCTCTCATGAGCCCCGATTTCTCTCAATATTTCACACTTTATACTTTTGCCTGCGATCGTTCCTATGCCGCGGTCCTTACTCAAAAGAACTCTGAAAACAACGAAGTACCTATCGCCTTTATGAGCTCTGCTTTCAAAGGTGCTGAACTTAACTACCCAGTGGTTGATCGACAAGAATATGCTGTCTTCAAGGCAGTTAAACATTTCTGGTCATATCTTTTGAAGTCGAGGACGAAGATCATTGTCCCCTACCCTGCCGTTAGGAACTTGTTAGTGCAAAAGGAGTTAGGAGAGAAAAGAGCCAACTGGGTCACCTCCTTGCAGGAGTATGACCTAGAGATCACTCCAGCCCGAATCGTGAGAGGCCAAGGGTTATGTAAATTGGTAGTTGATTCAGAAACTGAACAACAAGAAGTCAACGACTCATCAGACCTAGAACAACATGAGCATAATATGATTTGTTGCACACAAAACTCCACGAGCCCCTGCTATGACGATATTAGACACTGTATTCAACATGGATTAGCACCTCGTCACCTTGACCCTGCCAAGAGAAGAGCTTTGAGACTAAAGTCCTCCTCCTTTCACCTAGTCAACGGTATACTGTTTCGTCAAAATTTTGACAGTGTACTGATGCGTTGTCTTGAAAAGGACGAAGCAGAGAAAGTCTTGCTTGAGTTGCATGCGGGAGAAGCTGGTGGTCACTTTGGTGGCGAAACCACTGCACATAAAGTCCTAAGAGTCGGTTACTACTGGCCAACACTCTTTAGAGACGCCCATGTCTTATGTCGAAAATGTATCATTTGTCAAAAAGCATTAGGGCGATTGCAAAAACCAACCTTCCCTTTGCAACCCGTCACAGTCGATTCTCCTTTCCAGCAATGGGGC
>CBVK0100580050.1:0-10347 GCA_900067695.1 Picea abies | reverse complement strand
AAGGAAAGGCAAGGGCCTCTACTCATTCATTCATGTATGTCTATCATTTGGATATCTGGCTTCTAGCTGGGGGGGCCATCTCTTGGGGGTTTTGAGGGTTTTGACTTAACAAACCCTAGAGGATGATTCAGTGGTGAAAGATTCCACCTAGCTTGTCCCAAGCTTGGTCTCGAAGATGCAATACTCTCCCACACCATTCTAGTCAGATCTACATCAGTGCAGGAGGGTTCTACACCAGCCACAGGCATAGGAAGAGAAGGGGGTCACACCATTGGGGGTTTCCAGCAAAGGGGGCGCACCATTCTTTGAGGGAAGCTCGTTCCAAGGGATTGGAAGGGCTTCGGTAGATTCTAGCACCTGGGTTTGCATTGCAGGGGCTTGGCCGTTAGATCTAGTGCATTCCAGAGAAGTTTCATGGGCCATTTGGGTTATTGGATGCATTGGACGAATTGGGGAGAAGGAGGGCAATTTTGAGATTCAGATCTATTCTGTTTGAGGAGGTTATACATCAGATCTGACCCTGAGACTTCACCTAGTGACTTGCATTGCACAGATCTATCTTTCTAGCAAGTTTCAGGGCAATTGGAGGCCTCCTTCATCAGGGCCGAAATTTTAGGGTTTGGCAGTTTTAGGAGGGCGCAACTCCATTGGAGGATTCAACATTTGGAGGAGTTTCCCTGGGTGTTTCGATTTGATATTTCAAGAGGGGATTCTACTCATACCAATCTACCATTCGGCATCTTCAGCATAGCATTTGGAGGTCTTTGATAGTAGGGCCGAATTATTGAGGAGCTTCAACATTCCAACAGGGTGTGGCATCTTCCAACTTGAGGGTTTAACATCTCTTACGGCCCAAATCTACTCTTACATTGGTCTTCAGTGAGTATTTGACCTTGGGAGTCTTGTGGCATATTCTATTGGAGCATTTTGTAGCAGCTCATATCTTCTATTATCTTTATTGGAGCCATCTGCTGTGCATTCTAGATTGGCATCTCATTGTAGCATGTTCTTGCTTCTATTTATGAAATAAAGATCAGATCTTCAGTGTTTTGGGTTTATCTATCATATTGTTGGTCGTGCACATGGTTGAGGTATGTTCCATTATTGTATCTTCTTGTTTATTGTTGCAAACACACATATAAACACATCAGTAAAACCCTAAGCGTAACTGTAAGCAAAGTGTTTGACAAAATACCATCACCAGAAAAGTTTTAAAAAAGACACCCAAAACCATGATGTTCCTTGCATATTGGCTTGGGAACATTTTTTGATGTCTTTCAAGGTTTTACAAATTTCATGGGTAATTTGTTGTTTGATCTTTTTTTGAGAACCTTAATCGCTTATGAATCTGCCTTTTGGGGTCTTCTTCAACCTTTATATTCAAAGTTTTGTTTTTTATCACATATAGAAAGACTTCTTGCATTTAAAAGGGTTAGATCTTTTGAAAATACCTAATTGACTCTCATGAGGCCCCTTCATTTTGTTTCTTAATCACTTTTTGAAAATTCCTAGATAGTTCATGGGGAGTCTCCTAAGATTCAAAAGTTTGTATCTTTTGAATGATGTTAATAGTTCATTAGGACACTTCTAACTTTTTAAATGAAACAAATTTTAGGATCATTGAACCATTGTTGAACTTTTCCTTGAACATGTTTTCAGTTCACTTGATAGTTCATCGGGGAAGTTTCAAGGAAGCATCTTTGCATCTTTGGGACTTGCATAATAATTCATCATGCAACTTTCACATTCCAATTGATATGATTTTGAAATGGCTCAATAGTTCATCAAGTTATTCTCAAAGTTGTACAACATATTTTGAAATGGCTCAATGAACTATTAGGCCATTTTCAAAATTCATATCAATTTTCTTTCGAAATGCCCCAATGGTTCATCATGCCACTTTCTAACATTTGAATGAAACATTTTTTGAAATGGCCCGGACCATTTCCAAACTTTCACTATGATCATATTTTAAATACCCTCGATAGACCATCCAAATGTTTACAAGTTTCAAATGTCACATCCTTCAAATATAACTATGCATCAAGTCTCTACCAAATTTGAAAGAGTGCACTAATGACACAATCGATGTTATCTTTCAAATTTAATGTGGAGGATCTTTCTTATAACCTTTTGAATTAGAGAAATATTTTTCCTTGGCTTGAAATAAATATGGTAAATATGCTCCCATAGTCTATTAAAAGGAGCTATAATGTTGATGTAAGGTATGATTTACCTTCTAACTATCAAGTGAATAGAAAAGTAAAGCCAATTTGAGTTTTAGGGTTTATGTCACCTATCAAACATTTGAAGACCAAACATTTTAGGGTTGTCAAACCTTCCTCCACTCAAGACATCAGAACTTTCACCAAGTCTACTCGGTAGATCTAATGGACATTCTTCATTTTCATGTGTTATCGTAAGTTTTTCTTGAGCTATCTTTCAAATTCAAAATTTGCATCATATTAAAAGATAGTTAGGGAGAGAACATGTGCTTGCTTGCATTTTCTTTGAATGAGAGTATTCTACCTTCCTTATGTTTCATAACTCGTAGTTTAGTATCCCTTTTCTAGACCCATTCATATCACTTCAAATGCATGTGGGCTAGCAAGGCTTCTCCTATCCATAGAAATAGTTCCTTTTGCATGAAATTTCATTTCGACTAGCATTTGAACCTCAAGAATTTTTAGTTCACTTTTGCCTCATTTTGCATCCCAGTTCTTGTAATATTTATGGTTGATATTTAAGATAAACACCATTAAGCTATGAAAATGTTCACCCTTCAAAAGAAAATGCACCTAAAATCTTATACATCTCTGTTCAAATTTTTGGCCATATTTATCATGCACCTAAAATCTTATGCATCTCTGTTCAAATTTTTGGCCATATTTATCATGCACCTAGGCAAGGTCTTAGATACCCAATGCATAATATTTTACGTGAAGGGTTAAATTCCTATAGAATTTGATTGATTTTTCCAATTCTAAGCATTCTTGTTTTATTTTATAACCTCATTAATGTGCTCTATTTTAAAAATGGGTGGCATGTGAAACTATTTATATGGCTCTTAAAATGCAAGAGCCAAAACATAAGTTACAATAGAAGTCCAAGACCAATAACACTTCAATGGAGCCTAAACCTCAAGAGCCCAAGAGGCCACTCTACACATATATGTCTAGTCATGTAGGATTGCAACATGCCCTTAATAGGGGGATCTTTTTGAATGTTCAAAGAAGAGACATGTCCTTACAAACATAATTAACCAACACATGAGGAAGCTCAAGATGAGTATCCATACCTAAACATCAATATATCTCATATACATATTGTGGTTGCTAGTCTCGCCATATTTCTTTACATGGAGATGATCAAATAGATTATTGATCAAATTAATACTGAAACAAATATTGTAGTAAGTGACCATGGAAAGTGCATAACTTCCTTTCAACAAAGTAGCTTGGAAGCTTGCTACAAGTTTGTGAGAGCAGAGGTTTTCACGTTCTTTGCTTGGGTAGAAGAGTTTACATAGAATAAGAATTACCACAAAATCCTGAGCAAGTGGTGAATTGAGGGTAAACATTTTAAATCCTAAGACTGGAGTATACACCACCATCAATTTAGAGGAAGTATACATGCATGTTGTTAATAACCTTTATGAGTAGACTGTGTGGGGAAAAGGAGGCAAACACACTTTTGAGAGGTTTGGATGTCGTTGTTATACACCATGAAGAAGGAGGGACCAATTTTCAATTGTTCTACTATTCTATCACACCCACTCATAGAGGAGGTTGTAAGAGTTCAATATATGACTCTTAGCTCTCCCCTAGAGTTCTTCATGTCATCTTATTTCATAGACATTATATGTTCTTCCATGGATATGATGGAGTTGGAATGCATCTAAGCCCTCAGTTCAAGTATATTTCCAATATATATGGGAGCATAAATATAAAAGCAATATTCCAAGATATGTGATCATTTATAGCTCAATTATAAGAATTGTTATCCTATAAGATTGCTCCAAGTCTATATAAAGAGGATATTCTAGTTTTGAAGTGGATTGGGGATTGATACTTGAATAAACACAACAATTATATTAGAATACATGGAGCAACAAAAGATCCACACATTTTGCAAAGGTATGTACTAAATAGGTTAATAATTAGAGAGATGGTCTATTGAACCATATTGCATGCTTTGACACCTCACTATTGAAATGTCAAAAAAAATTATGTCCAATATATCCTATCTATATAGGGTTCTATTGGTTGAACAATTCTAAGTTTGTAGTGATGGAATCAAAGGAAATGGAGGACCAACATTTTAGAGAGGAAAGATTTAAGAGACATGATCCTATAAAAGTGGTAGCATTCCATGCAACTCATGTATAAATTACATGTCCATATACTCATGAAGCATGGGAAGAAGAAGAAATGAGGGGAAGGGCACTCTAGTATAAAGAGGTGCAAGCATGGATGCAACACAAGGATAGAGCAAAGGTCGAGAAAATAAAAGTAGAGGAATAAATATAAAATAAAGCCACTAAGGAGCAAGTACAAAAGAAAAATATTAATAAGGAGGCCAAGGTAGAGAAAGTAGAAAAGGAGAAAAGAATGTTAGAAGAAGAATAACCAAAGAGGAAAGTTGTTGAAGAATAACTAAAGAGGAAAGCAATTGAAGAAGAATAAAAAATAAGAAAGGCACGAGAACAAGAAAGAAGAAGAAGAAGAAGTTGGGAGATTAGTTGAAGAGGAAGAAAGAAATAGAAAGGAAACAATAGATTCTAAAGCCAAGAAGAAAGAAAAGAGGAGGAGGAGCAAATGTAAAAAGCCTTAAGACGAGAATGTTGAAATGGATGATGGAAATAGCACATTGATAGTGAAGACATCCATCATTGATAAATGTGGATGTGTTGTGTTGCTCATGTTGTTGATGTGGGATTGTTGGTGGAGTTAATGTAAATGACAATTCATATGGGGCCAATGGCTGATATCCAAAACATGTATCAAAAGGGGAATAACATGTGGATCGAATCATTTCTCTGTTATAGCTATGTTGAATGACATGTAGGTATGTGTATCGTTGTTTGTGTTTGTTTTGATACCTCTAGAGGGCATGCATTAGGCTACGATTCACTACCTTAGCATGGTTGTCTATTTGAGGGTGAAAATATATAGAGAAGCTCAAGTGAAACCACAATAATTGCCACAAGTATTTCAAGAAATTTCCAAGGAATCGTGAATCTCAATTGGAGACAATATTAAGTGGGTGATCAAATCAGATCAAACATATTTGTAGAGCAAGCATGTTGTTTGTTGTGTTGAGGTGGTTTTATTGTGAGGAATGAATATGGCCATCCTGGAGAAATGACATACTACCACAAAAATACAATCATTCCTGCGTTGTGTCATAGGTAAACCACTAAGAAAATCCATAGATAAGGATTCCCAAGGTTTTATGGGAATGGGAAGTGATTTATATAGTTCTTGTTTGAAGTTATTAGGCTCTCTTGGACTACATAGGGTACATTGTTGAATCAAGGCTACAACTTTATGTTGCATTGTATGCCAAAAAAAGTGGTGTTGCAAATGCTAAAGAGTCTTATTAGAGCCAAAATGTCCACCACAGGAAGATGAATGTGCTTCTCTAATAAGTTTGAAATGATTTGGGGTATCTAAAACATAGAGTTGTTTGAGACAATACAACCATCGTTCTCGAAGGGAGTAGTAAAAAAAATGGGGTCCTATTGATCATGGTAAGATGGAGTAGGGCCTGCGAGAGTTCCCCAAAGAAGACATCGGTCTGATATAAGCCACACAACTTACTTGGAGAACACTTAATCTCCTAAGTCAGAGGTCAATTGAGCATATTTTCCATGTGATTTGAGGAGCCCTTCTTGTATTTGGTTACTAGATGGAACTGTTGGATATAGAATGCCCATTTGAGATGAAATTGTTCATGAATATTTGATCGTGAATTCAAAAAGATGAGGAGATGGCGGTTTGTGTGCAAAATTGTTAATTTCCCCAAAATATAATGTTTTCATTCTTTTAAAGCCTAGACCAATGCATAAAACTCCTTATCATAGGTGTTGTAATTCAATTTGGATTTTGGTAAATTTTCTGAATGATAGGCTACGAGATGGCCTTCTTGTTTAAGTAAATCTCCTATGGCATATTGGGAGGCATTTGTTTCAATTTTGAAAGACTATGGGAGGTTTGGAAAGAAAAAAGGAAAAAAATATAGGCATAGTGTTGTTTTCAAATTCTCGAAGCTTTCTTTAGTTGGGGGGGCGGGGACCAATGGTAGGATGGTTGGTGGGTGATGTAGTGGTTTAGCAACTCAAGAAAACCATGGAGTAAAACATCTATAAAAATTTATGTTGCCCATGAAACTCTGTAACATCATGGATGAAGATGGTGTTGGCCAAGGGACAATGGCTTGGATCTTGGCAGGATCTACATGAATTCCCTCTTGAGTGATCAAGAATACCAAATAAGAGGCTGATGTTTTCCCCAAAGTATAATTTTTTATGCGTGACCCAAAGTTTGTGTGTGCATAATGATTCAAATACTAGACACACATGTTGAAAGTGTTCCTCTCATGTCCTAATGAAAATCAAAATGTCACTGAGATAAATAATAATAAACTTTCCTAGTTGTGGATAGAAAATGTCATCAATGAACCTCATAAAATTGGCTAGAGCATTAGTGAGCCCAAAAGGCATCACTAATATAACATCCCTACTACAATCCCCAATTTAATTATTGCATAATGTAGATATGAATGTGGCTATGGCCAAGCGATGTAATATGTGAATGTATTTTTTGTTTTTAAATAAATAAAATGTGATACCAGCTGCTGGGAAATATGGACAGAGATGGAGGTTGAGTTATCCATAAGAGAAGAGAGTGTATAAGAGGGGTCCAAAGGGGAAATTAATTATGGGTATTAATTCAACCCAAATTTATGAATGTTATCATTGGAGATAACTTCTCATTTTCTGTTTGAGCCCAATCATTAAACTCGTGTAAGAGGGTGGGTGTGAGAGTCACATCCCATAGTTATTGGAGAGCATGTGGGAGAGGTTGAAGTACAATCAACATTGGGCAGAGTGAGCAGTCAACTATCCTTGGAAAATAGAGGAAATTTGTATGGGCAGTTACATGCATTTTTACACATTGAGTTTTACATGAACAACAAACAAAGAGCAAAGAAAAAGAGCATTTGAGATAGAGCAAGAAGGTTGGGCGAATTTTGGAGCACTTTAGAGATGAATATTGAAGAGACAGGTTGTCATGCTTGAGGAGTGAACTCTTGTGTGAGTTACACTATAACAACAAGTTTATGTTGTTGTTGTTGGTAGTTTTCCCGACAATGATTTCCCTTGAGTTCCCAGTAGAGATATTCTTAGTTACTTGCACCAGAGAGACCTTGATAAATGAATGGGATGCCCGATGGACTAAGAGAAGTGAAGGGGTACATTCCTTGGTTTGGGAAAGTTAAGAGGAAGAGAGCCAAAAGAGATGCAGGATAGTTGTAGGAGAATACCAGTGGGTTGTAGGATATATGAGTTGCAGGGGGACAGTGAGAGACACCCTTTTCTTGTGGATTCCTAGCCCCGGTTCGGGGATGACTTGTTGTTGATATTTGGAACAACAAGTCTATGGTTGGGTGGAATGTCCCTCCTAGGTAGCTGGTTGCACAATTGTTTTAAAAGATAAGTGTTTATCTGTTTTCCTGAGTTAATTTATGAGTTTAACTATTGTGCATTTTACTCTATGCATGCTAATGAATTATATGTTGTTGTGGTGAAATTATTAGTTGCATTTACATTTTTAACTAGTATGGACAATTGTGTGAGCTTGATTGTCATGTTTTTTGTAATTCGATGTTTAAATGTATATGTTAATCGATTTTAGTAGTAACGGTAACGGGTTTCCAGCGTGGTGCTCAAATAATCATGCGCACTGGGAATAATTATAGTGCATGGTGTGATCTTGTTGTGCGCGTAGTTTGTCTCAGTGAGGAGGCCACATTCATGTTAGCTTGCATGATGTAGTTGCATTTGAATAATTGGTATCTATGATGGTTAAATCTGTGTATAATTTGTAGCAAGTAAGCTACAAGAATCTAGTTAGTAGAAAAAATTCAAATTTATGTGTATTTTCCGCAAGCAATGTTCCTCGATTAAGATACGGGATGTTACAACTAACCATTCATACAATGAAACTTTTGTTTTTAAAGTAGTCTTCAATGTATGCATGTCTACCATTTGTACATTATGGTATCATGTGGTTGGGTCCAATTTGGTGAAATATTTGGCACCATAGAGATGATCTAGGAGATCATTAATTCATGGCAATGGATATCAATTTTTGACAATAATTTTATTGAGAGCCCTATAATCTATAACTATGCACCATTCTTGCTGCTATGTTTTGGGAATGATGAAAGTTTGAAGTTGATGTTGTACTTTAACAACTTCAATAGGGGTGAGATGGAACATTGGAGAATCGGGTAGAGGAGAGCCAAGGATTAATAGATATATAGAATGTTATGTGCTTCTAATGGGTGGAAGACTAGTGGGTGGCTCAAAAAAATCTGCAAATTGATCAAGCAATTATTGCATGAACGTAGGAGTTGGTTGCTATGTGTTGTTTGGTTTGGCTAGTTGAGCAAGTCAAAGGGCGAGTTCTTTATGTAAGTTAACTTGGTGAACCACATCATTCCAAAAATGACAGGGAGGGGAGTGAATGAAGGAGGTGTAAGCTCATAAATCTTGCCATCTTTCAAAAGTTGTTAAGTATGGTAACTGGCATCATAAACAATGTGATGAAGATATTGGTAACGTATCCCTAACAATAAATCACAATAGTCTAGAGGGTGACATCGTAATCAAGGGTATCCTAAAAGGGGCATAAAATGTCATTGATGAACCTCATAAAAGTGGTTGGAGCATTAGCGAGCTTGAAAGGAATCACTAACTATTCATACAATGAAAATTTTATTTTGAAAACAATCTTCCATGTATTCTATCTATCGTTCATACCTAATAGTGTCTTATGGTTAGGTCCAATTTAGTGAAATATTTGGCACCCTAAAGATGATGTAGGAGACCATTAATTTGTGGTAGTCAATATCGGTTTTTGACAATAATTTTATTAAGATCTCTATCATCTGTAACCATGCACCATTCTTGCTATGCTTTTTGGGAATAATGAAAATGGGGGAACTATAGGGAGAAGCACTACGTTGGATGTGGCCATATTCTAGATGGGTTTGAAGTTGATGTTGTACTTCAATAGCTTCAATATGGGTGAGATGGTAAGTTGGGGTGTTGGGTAGAGGGTGTTGAGTTTCAGTGTACCTTGGGAAGTGGTCCCCTTTTGGTTTCGGGTCTCTAACCACAAGTGGGAAATACAATGGGACTATGTACCTTGTACTTTATGTCTAATTAAACTTTGACTTCACTTAAGTCAAAAAGTTGAATTTTTGTAACATAAGGCAAAAGTGATTAATTATTCACTAAGTGGGTGAATGAGGAGACATAAAGTGAACTTAGGGAACTTAACCCAAAGTGGGTTTGTGAGTGAGATTATTGTGGGATGATCTCAATCTTTTATTAGAGATGGCATGGGAAGATCATAGCCATCCAAATCATAGGTTTCCTTATGGAGGTTCAAGAGGGGTGCATAGGGCCTTTGGAGGCTCATTTCACTCTTATGTTCACTTGGAGAGTTTGAGAGGGAGCACGAGGATGATGTTGGAAGCTATGGTTGAGGGATGCTTGGGCGCCTCCATCCATGGATGAGCTATAGAGGCTTGGACCCTTACTTATTTTTGGTGATCATCTTTACTTGGAGGAGGGGGCACTATAGGAGGAGGGCACACCTAGCAGACACTAGCTAGACTTAGGCGATTGTTGATTTGTTTGTCTCGTTGGAGAGGAATCACACAAGATCATATTGTGGTGCAAGGGATTCTTCTTTGAAGCAACAATGATCAAGGGCGCATCACTTGAGCAAGTTTGGAAACAAGGGAAGAGGGCACACTAAGCTTGGGCACACATCTTCTCGATTCCTTTGGAAAGACTCGAGAGGATCTTGCTATGTATACATGTTCCATTTGTTGATTTTTTTAATAAGCTAGGATTAAGCATGAGGTTCATTCCATTTTAGCATTTTACTTAAACCATAAACAATTTGTTGCAACAACCAAGATCACAAGAAGAAACTCCATGCATAAGTACACAAGAAGTATCTCAGGAAACCCTTCTCAACAAGGGAAGAAAACACAACCAATCCTTTGCTATATTCTTCAAGAGAAAGACCTCCACCACCAAGAAAA
>CBVK0100580046.1:0-12944 GCA_900067695.1 Picea abies | reverse complement strand
TCAAGAAACCCATCAAACCGATACTCATGTTCACTTTCAAGACTATCAGTTAGATGTCATAAGTTGTCAATATAATCATTTGGTATGTGCAGCGCGCATAAAGTTAATATAAGTTCAATAAAAAAAAAGTTAGAAAATGGAAAATGTCCAAAGCCAGTCATGAACGAATAATTGAAGATGGAATACCATTTCATTTTCTTTAAATAAGTGACATGTACATTCCAAAATTTTATATTTTGCATTGAAAGTACACGTATTTATGAATATCTAGGATTCTAGAATCATTTTCAGTTTAGTTTATTTTCATGGTCCATTCAATTAGGAAAAGTTGTATTTTTTATGAATTATAAAGTTTACCGAGCCTTATTTACAATTTTAGGGAAGAACCTATAGATTGTATCTAAGGAACCTAAATTGACCTATATTTTGGATGATTATACTTTAATCCTACAAATTATCCAAATCGTATACACAAATCATTTAATGCATGTAACCAATTTACTACATATAGGATTTGCATTCATTATTTGCAATTTGATTGTTCAGTGCTTTTTCATATGAAGAGGATAACTTCATATCAAAATTATGACCCATTTCCATGTCATTATAAGGGACTATTGATGGCTTAGAAAAACTTTAAAGACATCTTAAATTGTATGATTAACATCCTAATAAAAAAATTCAAGGTAATACATGTATGATTATCGTCCTAATTAAAAATTTTAAGGTCATCTTAAAAAGTATAAATTGTGAATTTTGATTCCAAAAGTGTTGATATTATATTAAATTGTTAAATTTATGCATTTAGATTTCAATATTTTGAAGCAAATTGAAATAAAAATGTGTATGATGAACAGGTAACATGTTACTTATATTCTACACATTAAACATAGTTTTCATTGAGTTTGATTGAAAAAAACTTAAGTTGAAAACAAATTTGATTTTGTGGTCCGATAACAAAAAATAAAAGATAAGAGGTCATCTACTAAAGCTTGGTTTGTTGCATTTAGATTTTCATAATTTTAATTGAATTAATGGTAGGGGTCATATTAATGACATTAGTGAATACTTCCCATGTAGAGAGGATTGATAATTTCCACCAACCATTTTCTACCCTTACAAAAACAATTTATATCAATATAAATTTTAATGAAAATTGCTTACTTATATTAAAGTATATCTTAATTTTACATATTAAAATAGGTTCTAATACTTCCATTTGTAGACTATTTTTTACCATTTTTTATACAGAAAAATTTATATCAATATAAATTTTAACGAAAATCGCTTATTTATATTAAAGTATATTTTAATTTTACATTCTAAATCATGATTTTATTTCAATTTTTATTACAAAGTACACATTTTTATTTTACATTTTCTTGAATAAATATATTGAATGCTCGAAAAGAAACCAAAGACTAACATAACCAGTTTAGTGTTGGACTGTCATTTTATTGTGAAATTTCATAAGAAACTATAAAATTTGATGACTTGTTTTGACTATTTTCAACCATATTTCCAAATCAAACAAAATTTAAATTATAAGTGAGAAACTATAATTTTTATTTCACATTTTCTTGAATATTTCATTGTGAAATTTCATAAGAAACTATAAAATTTGATGACTTGTTTTGACTATTTTCAACCATATTTTCAAATCAAACAAAATTTAAATTATAAGTGAGAAACTATAATTTTTATTCCACATTTTCTTGAATATTTCATTGGGAAATTTCATAAGAAACTATAAAATTTGATGACTTGTTTTGACTATTTTCAGCCATATTTCCAAATCAAACAAAATTTAAATTATAAGTTAGAAACTATAATTTGATAACTACCCAGATCTCTCATCACTACATAATCAGCTCCACGCAGAATCAACTCTACTTCACATAGTACAATGGTGTTTATACAATAATATTTATAAATAAAATGAAATAAAACATTTTTAATTTCAGCACAGTATCGTAAAACATAAATTTACCTTTTGAGAAATCAAATAGGAGACAATAAATTGATGTTTTGAGAAATTAACATAAATTAACAATACCATATATCAAATATGAGACAATAAATTGATATTTTGAGATCCATATATATATATATATATAATCAAAGTTTGAATAGTTACATCGCCAAATACATAGGTTCCACATCCATTTTAGGATGATAACAAAAACTAAGACATTTAACTCCAAAATCTTGGACTCTAAGCCATCGTTTTAAGATAGATCACTTCATACCTGCAAAAGAAAATAGAATTCAAAAATTAAAAATTTACAATAAAATATATGTACAAATTTAAAATAAAATGTACACATGTACAATTTTAGATAAATAAAACAAGTTGTGATTAAAGTAAAATTGACATACATACTAAAAGAGTTAAGTCTCATCCTCCAACATACTCCTTTCCACCAAATATAATGTAAACATATTTTCCACCAAATATAATTTAGACATCTGTAACAATAAAAAACAATAATAAATAAAACAAATAACACATATTAGCATATATACTTTAACTAAATATTAAATAAACAATAAGAAATAATAACATACTCAACCAGAGTTAAACAGATTTAAGATTTTCCATCTTTTTTTATTACACTTTTTTGGCACTTTTTTTAAACCAAACTTTCATCACAAAGTTCCAAAACTTCCAAAATAGTTACTCTCCACATTAAGCGTACATGATTTAAACAATTTGTAAAATCTTATCTAAAATCTTAAAAACTTTTAAAGAGAAAAATTGTGTTCTTGGTAAGAATTTTTTGTGTTCAGAGTTAGATAATAATCTGAAATAAATATAGAACTATGTATGCAGAAAGTTCACAAATCTCCATATTAAGTCATTCTTCCAATGAAATACTTATCTCATTGTGGATAAAGTCCTGAATCCTTCAGGTGAAATTCTCATCCTAGGTGATCTTATTTGATCTTATTTACTCGGCAGTAAAATACTAATCTCCTCAGCAGTGAAATATTTCTCTCCTCTTCTGCAGTAATCATATAATCAAATTCCATAATGCCCTTTCAAATTAAAGGACACATAAATCTTCATATTAAGTCATTCTTCCAAGAAATTACTTATATCTATGAAAGTTCACAAATCTCCATTTTAAAAATAATTCTTCCAGAAAATACTTATCTCTTCTTTCTGCGGTGGAATAGATGTTCTCATATAATCTTTCATGTACATGAAGAAAACACAAATATGCACATATATTAAGTCATTCTTCAAAAACCATTTAAATCTTTCATCTTTGAGATGTATTCATATTACATATAATCAAATGTTCTTTGAAATTATATGTGAGCTAGCTCAAATATACTATATGTGAGCTAACTTAGATATACATATATGCGAGCTAGCTCAGATATACATATACATAGCTTATTTGTAAATCTACTTGAATGTTGGTTTTTGTGGTAAGTAACCAATTTAGTTAAGAATTTGACAATACCCTTGCAAGAAAGAATTCACTTCGTTTTATGCAGAAAACACAAATATCCATACTACGTCAATCTTGGACAAGAAGACAAGGAATGCAATCGAAGAAAATTTATAAACTTCTCCTTTTCTGATGTGGGATAGAGTTTGTTCTCAAATAATCAAATGCTCAAGCGCAAAATTAGGTCTTCATCGTGATCTAAACTTAAATAAGTTTGAATGTACAATTTAAGACAACAATAAGCTTATATAGGGGTTCTATATATTTCAAAATAATTGATCAAAGCGTTGAATAAGAAAGGCTAAACTAAAAATTTGAAAAAATTTAAAAAAATATAAGCTTATTCAACAAAAATAAGCTTGGACACTTTTATATAAAACCCCAACATAAAATAAAATTAAAACTCACTAATGTGCAATGAACATACATTTATGAATCATCATGAATGGACGCATCCTTCTCAGGTATGGATGTTTCATTTGCTTCTTCCTCAATCTCAATCTTCCATACTCTCTTCTCCACATTTTGTTCAAGCACACTCTCAGGTACTCTTTTCTCTATATTACCCTATATAACACATTTCAAATTTGAAAATTTGAAAATTAAATTTAAATGATTTTAACACATTAAATTGTAGTTTTAAATTTTGAAACATGTAATGCATGTGATGTGCCAACCTATGATTCAATAAATTAAATGTTGTTTAAAACATTATTCTTTTAAATTAATAATTTAAATGACAATTTGCAATTTTAATATATAACTAAATTTGTTTTCAACATGCAATGAGACATGTGAACTCCCACCCTCTTCAAACTCTCCCAATGAGAATTGAGACAAACCTGTCCAAGTAGTAGGAGATGGAATAGAGATCTGTGAACAACACAACTAATAACTAAATCTAGGATTCAATGTGTTCACATTTATAAAAAATTATAAATGTCATGTTGTTGATCTTATTCAAAAGATTGGAGATTGGACAACTAAAGTACTAAAGTACTCATCTGTGGATATTAGAAAACACATACCTGATTCAACCCATCCAAATTTAAATTTGTGGAATTAAGTCCCCTATTTACTGGAGATTCATTTAACATATCTCCAAACTAGAATTAATGACAATAGCAACTCAATTATTTCTATAGATACAATGATATGTATCTAAATATAGAATTAGAAGTAAACTATCCCAAAATGTGTCAAAAATTTACTAACTAGAACACATACCAATCTATTGTTCGATTCATCATTTTGAATGACCTCCTTCCAACCATCATGAAAAAATTGTGTATACTTCTTAAGATCTTCTACTAACATGGTATCTAACTCTACATCTATTTTATAAACAAAAATGGCCCGAGAATTGGCTTTCGTTCATTGACGGTTCAAACCAACATCAACACCATAAAAAATCGATTCCAAATTTTTCCCGATTGCATTCCTAGCCTCTTTTCCAATCTCTGATGAAGCTCGCAACTCTGAATGTGAAGAAAATTTTCATGTTGGGTGAGTTACTAAAGGTCGTGGAGGCCTCTCCACTTTCGCATTTCGATATGCTCATTTTTTATCATATGTTCGTCATTTACCAACCCCATAATAATCAGACGATAGACTAGTATAATCAGGGTGCATGTCAATGAAAAAATATTTATAAAAGTGTCTATCAAAATAATATGGAACCTCATCGTTTCACAACAATTTCTCATATGCTGCCAAAAATATGTTATACAGATGTTCTGCTATGTCAGGGTGCTTAAAATATTGCACCTTCAACATCTTTCTTTTTGGAACATATTTGAAATTGAACATCGAAATTGTGTTTTCTTTTGAAACTTTATTTTTTACTGCGTTCCATTTATCAAGGCCCGTCATCTCTCACTTTCGTCGTCTTAACAAATCGATAAAATTGTCAGTGGTTGGCCCCATCTTTTGATATGTGTCCATAAAGTTTTGCAATGAATGAAAAACAATCTACAAGATTTGTTTACTCTCTTGAGGGAGATCGAAAATCATTAAATCATTTTCCAACCTACTTTTAACACATGAAAATCATTCAAGGGTCATTGCTTCAGTAATCCCTTACCAGGGAAGCTCATCACCAAAATCCGAAGTATAGGAGGACGTAGACGTGTAATCTTATGTTTCTTGATAACGTCATCT
Organism: Picea abies; assembly: GCA_900067695.1. Classification (NCBI taxonomy): domain Eukaryota; kingdom Viridiplantae; phylum Streptophyta; class Pinopsida; order Pinales; family Pinaceae; genus Picea; species Picea abies. The sequence goes on along the minus strand of CBVK0100580046.1, from coordinate 7,323 downwards.
CCCAAATCCACATTCACCTTCTTCACCAACATTATAATCTTCATGACACTCACTCTCTCTTTCATTGTCTTCCCTCGCTCTAAACTCATTTTCTACACACACATTTGAAAGTAATTATAACATTTAACTTGACATAAATTTAAATACACAAAAAGACAACAAAAATAAACAAAATCAAAGAAAATTACCAAAAATATTTCCATGTTCTGATGTATTCCCTACATTCTCAGGTGTAGGAGTATCAATGTGCAACCTATCTAAGAAAATTGCATCCATATCACTTGCTTGAGAACATTCTCGAGTTGATCTATTCACAGACTCATTTGATAATCTTCTATGACGATATTGTTGTTGGTCACTCGGAGTCTCAATCAAAGAAGGGGTTCCTCTTCTTCCTTCTTGGGATAGCCTAGAGCATTTGTGAGGAATGTTTGGAGACTCTTGTCTTGACATCTCTCATCAATATCTATCCTTTGGAAATTCATGAAAAGTTAAGCACAAGACAAGTACGAGTTAATATCTCCAACATTGACCAACAAAAATTATGAAGAAAGAAAAAAAAGACAAAATTAATAGAAATGTTATTTATGTTGGACACAATTATAATAGGGTGATGCATAACTCCACTACCCATGCCCATTTCAAATATATTTTGGTTTCTTACTATTAGCACAAATAACCTTAGTAAATCCACAAAAAATGGAAACAATATTTAGATGAGCACATATTAGGACATAAAGTTGATGAAATGCTCCAAAAGTACAAGTAGCAAGGCAAATTCACAACATGATAAGAACTTACTATGATGGAAACACATAATATATGAAGAGTACATGGGTCAAAGTCTGGTAACGGAGTAGCGATTGTCTATATGGGAAATCAGATTTCATGCACCCAACGGGTATGGAGCACATACCATGAAAATCAACGATTAACTTTACACCATGTTTGGTTGGATGAAAGAAATTTGCCATCTAATTAAATTCTAAATCATTGACATCATTACTTTATGATACAATGCCAAATTACTTGGGTTTGCATCCAATCAAGCATTTGTTAGCTAAGATGCAGCATAAAGCCAGGGTCGGGGCTGTAATGACCCTAGTTGGATAAATGCTTAAGAAATTATAAAGCAAAACTAATTAGGGGATTAATTGTGTTAACAAGGTATTAATTAAACAAGGATGATTTAATGATATTAATTAAGTGAGTTATTAATTAATTAAAAGATATAATTGTGATTAATTAATTAATAATTTAACTACCAACTACATTTAATAACTTGCGTAATGGATCTAATAGATTAATGATACATGATATCAAATGGTTGAGTATACAACAAGGGATAACCTATGAATCCCGAGGAGATAAAAACATTAAAGGAGGATCAGAGACAGGGACGAGGGCAGGTAAGAGAGTAAAGGCATGTGGCGGTGGAGGAGGAATAAGGGAGGAGATGAAGGATGGATTGGTGAGAGGACTGTGAGACTTACAGGGAGTAGCAGAGTTCTGGCTGTGGCATTTTGGATCAGTTGAGGCACCGGGTTGTTGGAGGTTTTGGGCACGGGGGCTAGGATATCCATAGATATCTTGGAGCTAGGTAGTTTTCCTAGTTGGAAGGGAGGACAGTAGGTTTGGGTAGTTATTTTTTGTTTGTGGCAGTGTTGGTATGTGCTTCAGGTAGCAGGAAGGCAACAGCAAGGCAGCCAGGCAACATAAATTAGCATCAGAACCAGGTAAGTTGTTAAATTTATGTATTGTTTCATTCTGCCAATGAAATCATTAACCATTGATAAATCTAAGTTACTGGAGTTGTTGTTATAAAGCAAAACTAATTAGGGAATTAATTGTGTTAACAAGGTATTAATTAAACAAAGATGATTTCATGATATTAATTAAGTGAGTTATTAATTAATTAAAGGATATAATTGTGATTAATTAATTAATAATTTAACTACCAACTACATCTAATAACTTGCGTAATGGATCTAATAGATTAATGGTACATGATATTAAATGGTTGAGTATACAACAAGGGATAACCTATGAATCCCGAGAAGATAAAAACATTAAAGGAGGATCAAAGATGGGGACAAGGGCAGGTAAGGGAGTAAAGGTATGTGGCGGTGGAGGAGGAATAAGGGAGGAGACGGAGGATGGATTGGGGAGAGGACTGTGAGACTTACAGAGAGTAGCAGAGTTCTGGCTGTGGCATTTTGGATCAGTTGAGGCACCGATTTGCTAGAGGTTTTGGGCACGGGGGCCAGGATATCCATAGATATCTTGGAGCTAGGTAGTTTTCCTAGTTGGCAGGGAGGACAGTAGGTTTGGGCAATTATTTTTTTGTTTGTGGTAGTGTTGGTATGTGCTTCAGGTAGCAGGAAGGCAACCGCAAGGAAGCCAGGCAACATAAATTAGCATCAGAACCAGGTAAGTTGTTAAATTTATGTATTGTTTCATTTTTCCAATGAAATCATTAACCATTGATAAATCCAAGTTACTGGAGTTGTTGTTATGAAAATCAATATTATGTTATGAAGTTATTGTCTCAGTTTATGAAATAAATTGCTTATGAAATATTGTGAAGTTAAATTTATTTGGTTGTTACAGGGGTCGGGGCCAGATAGAATAAGAAGTTGAAAATTTTACTCACCTCCATTTGAAATAATTTCCATATTGTGGTGGAAAGGAGGAATTTGTTTCCATGTTTCATCCCAAAATAGAGCATTGGTTCCATCCTTGACTTCCCAAAAACAATGAGTGTGGATAATATCTTTCTTTTTCCGGACATTGTTCCATATTAAAGATCTTGAAATATTTCCTAAAAGTATGATCAGGTCCTGAGGCTCTATGAGAGGGTAGTAATTCTTGCACCAAAGGAGGGCCCATAGAGTATTCTTTGATGTCAATCATTGCCACCATGTTTTAGCTCCAGAAATTGAGCTAGGGACATCTGGATCTTTGATAATGAGTCATTGTTTGAGGTTAGGGAGACTTAGCTTGTCCAAGTGACTAAATCCCATTTTTTTTCTTTGCAAGTTCCACCCCACAGAAAGGATCTTTAGAGGTTTCAGACAACTTTCAGGATCGCTTTGGGAGAAACCATGATTGAAAACAAGTAAAGAGGCATGGATTGAAGGATATACTTAAGAAGGACCAGTTGTCATGATGCATTGAGCATTCTGAAGGACCAATTAGACAATTTCTTGTTCATTCGGGAGAGAAGGTCCTCCCATGATGAATTTCGTCGTTTGTTTTCAATGAGAAGGAACTGATATATTTTGATGGAAGATAGCTCCTTTGGAACCCAAGGATCCTGTAGATGTGAGCCTGTACAATAGAGGTAGTGTGAAAGAAAAAAAACTGAGATTTGATATATTGATAGTGGTACTTGACGAGTCCATGAAATCTGAAAGGACCTGTTGGATAGCCTTGGCTTCTCTGGTTGTAGACTGATCCATGAGCATAGTGTCATCAATAAATTGTTGATGGGATATGAGATGCTCCTCATCGTCAACACACAAGACTTATGTTATTTTCTACCATATTCGTTTTGATGGCTCTCTCAAGACATTCATCCATCAAGATGAAGACGAAGGTCGAGGGGGGATTGCTCTGTCTGACACTGCTGGAGGGGAAGAAGGTAGAAGAAGGGGAGTAGTTGAACAAGATTGAAAAGTAAGCACAGAAGGTAAGGGAAAGTAATAATTTGATCTAGGCAAGGGAAAAGCCAAAGGTGCATAGGGTATGATGAATGTCTTACCAACTCAGCTTGTCAAGGGATTTAGACATATCCAATTTTAAGAGCATACTGAGGGTTTTGGAAACTTTTAGAGAGTGGATTACCATGTGGAAAGGATAACCCAATCCAATATTTTCCTCCCCTCCACATATTTGGTATTTTTTAGAGAAATCGGAGAGGGAAGAAGAAATTTAAGTCGATTGGCGATGACTTTAGTGATGATTTTGTAGACCATGTTACAGGGGGAAATTAGGAAAAAAAATTTGGGGTTTTCCACCTTGTCTTCCTTCAGGATGAAGGTGAGGAAGGTTATATTTAGATCTGGGATAAAATTGGAGTGAAGGTGGGAGTCTTCTACTAAGGCACATGTGTCCCACTTTATGATGGGCCAACATGCCTAAAAGAAATCCGAAGTAAAGCCATTAGGACCCAATGATTCTCCTTTAAGCATGTCAAAGAATGCTTGCTCAACTTCCTCGGGAGAGATGGGACACACGAGGGTATCATTATATGCCAGTGAGACTAGTTGCAGGATGTGTTGAGTAATTATTTGAATAGTCGACCTTCACTTTGCTGCTAGTTTAGTGAGTTGATCCTGAAAGAAGTTGACTAACTCTTATTCTGTGTCATCATGTTCTATCACAATGTTTCCCTATCTATATTTTGAAGAGATGATGTGATTGTGACGCCTTCATTGAATGATATATTTGTGGAAGAATTTTGTGTTTTTTTTTCCCTCTTTGAGCAAACATAGTCTAGATTTCTTTTTCCAGAGCAGTTCTTCTTGTTTTTCTCTTTCATTAATTTGAGATTGTATTTTCTTATCTTTCTTATTAGTTTTTCTATGCGTACTTCACATATGATGGCTTGTTGGACCCGTTCCATCTGGGAGGAGATCTCTTTTTTTCCATGGAAAATATTGTCAAATTCCTCTTTGTTCCATATTTCTAGTTTTTGTTTGATATGCTTCACTTTTTGGTGAAATGTGTACATAGGTGATCGTGAATAAAGGTTGCATTCTTCCCACTAGGATTTCATGTTTTTTCTAGAAATTTGGATTGTTAAAAAAAAAAATTCAAAGAGGAATGGTGGGATGAGAGGTTTGCCATGAAGGTCTAAATTTAGCATGATTGGCTAGTGGTATAAGCCCCCGTAGGGAAGGATGGAGGTTGAATGATGGAAACCGACTAGAAAAATATATTATGGGGCTAGAGAGCGATCAAGTCTTGAAGCCACCTGGTTTTGGACTCTTCTATAGTTCTTCTAGGTGTGAATGTCATTGATGGTTGATGGATTGGATAGTATCAAGAAAGGATTGGGAGTCATGGGGTTGCAAGTGTTGAATGAAGTCAAGAAAATGAAGCTTGTCAGGGATAGAGTTGGGGCCATAAAAACTAGTGAGAAAGTGAGTTTTATGGGACCATACAAGTTGGAAGGGAGTTGTGAGGAAGCGCTTGGTGGTAAAGAAGTTGGACAAAGTTATTTTAGCAGGGTTCTAGATAAGGGCAAGGCCTCCTGCTAATTTGTGTGCATATAAGGTCATAGCTTTGGGTCCCTGCTAAATGCAAGAGGAAAGGGTTTGAAGAAGGACTTGGAGGCATTTAGTTTCTTGTATCATTATTGTAAAGGAATTTTCCGGGAGCATTTTTTGATTGAGAAGCCCATGCTTGGTTTTACCATTAATGCCTTTGATATTCCAAGAGATGACCTTCATGAGGAATGTGGGGGGTTGGGTAGAAACTTGTCTTTCATCAAGGTAAGGTGACTTGAGTTAACCAGAAACTCTCCCAGATATTTAAGAAGTTGTTTGTTGCTTTGCCTACCTCTTTTTATTTATTTTTAGGTTTTTTAGGTTGAGCAGAGGAAGAGGATTTAATTCTTTTAGAAGGAATAGAGAGCATACCTTTTGTTTTTGTTGTTGGGTTGCTAAGAATTTTATTATGAACCAGTGAGTCCTTCAGAACTAAGCCTATCGTTCAACGATTGAATTCAATTCTTGTTGTTTATAGGAAGAAGAAATGGACTTTAGGTCGAGATCCCCAAGGTCCATTTCCTTGCCATCATATGAGTCGGGTTATTCCGGTGTGTCCTCCTACATGTCGTCTTTGCCTTCATGATTTATTGTAGATAATCTTAGCTTATTACCATTGATTTCCATTACTTGAATATGGATTAGTACAAAACTAACTATGAGTAAAACTTCATGATATGAGTCTAATGTATCTGATTATGAACTATTGATTACACTAGTTTGAATATCTCATTATGTAGTAGCCAGTGATACTGTTTCCCATTAATTTCGTAAAATTTCATACTGTGAATCTCATCATGGTACCAGAACAATGATCAATATAAGGAAGTAAGTCCATTGAATAGGGATACTACTAACCTCTGCCCTATTTGTCTAGTTACAGTTAAAGGTTGTTGTATGAGCTATAACATAGGGTCATGAAGCAAACGACATGACTATTAACTACAAAGGGAAGTATATAATAAGAACTAAAGGAAATAGCTTAACCTGTAATGCAAGGGGAATAGAGTCATTCCATTACTATGATATCAATAATACAAGAACAACTTAGCTTAAGGTTCAACAAGGTGATATCATGTTACCTATTTATAACCATAATCAATATGTATTGTGATATTAATCTTATCTCTTATTAACTACATGGGATATCATTAGAAAGCAATGGCACTAAGTGTCAACACATGTATTACACTTGTATGGGATTCCAATGCTTTTGTTATAAGTTATTACCCTTATTTTTGCCTATCACCATTATCGAGTAGTATGTATATTCCCCTTATTTCCCTAATCAACACTGTGGAATAGTGATAAGTAGTATGTGTTCATTACAAATAGCTTAGGTATTACTTCAATATCAATGTGGTTATCGTATATAGTAAGCGTTAATTAGTGTTATATATGGTTTATATGTAATTTCAATCTCAAATCTATGATACTAGTTTAATGGGTATAATCAATACGGATCCATATATTATGCATATTACTTAGTTGTATCAATACAATTAAACGTGTTATCTCAAAAACATAGGCTCTATCTAAGCTATTTACATACATCACATGTGTTCACTTTCAATACTATGATTCCATTCAAAGTTGATCGACACTAATATAGAAGTAATACTAGTATTATGCATACTAGTATTACCCTTTAAGGAATACTAGTATTATGCATAGTTAATACTATTCAATGGTAATAGTTATGGAAACAAGATTCACCCTTGTCACAACAGAGCTCATATCTCTAATCCTTGTTGATCTCTTTAATTTGTCTTATATCTGCACTGTTCATTTCCTTATCTTCCCATATCTATGGTATGCTCATACATTAAAGCTTCGCATAGTATGGAGAAAATAAGGCGGAGATAATACCATGCAATATGTAACTAGTATATGTGCCATATTAGTGTAAATACAAAGGGTAATAGATCACCAAAGCTAATGTATGAGGTATCATAGAGGGATTGTTGTGGTCTCATATCATATTAGCTCATTACTTCATCATGTTCAACCCTATACAGTTAGTTGGTATGATTAGTGAGATCGGAAGAGC
>CBVK0100580045.1:0-14549 GCA_900067695.1 Picea abies | reverse complement strand
GGGCACACCCAACTCATGGGTTCTCTCACATGCCGACTCACTCAGTCTGTGTCCTGGATGATGTCTCATGAAGCTGTAATCATCAACACTCCCTCTTAGCTAGGGAAGCATTCTCCACCAGGCCAAGTCTCTCACGGAAGTACTCGAACTTCGTCTTGGCAAGCGGTTTGGTGAAGATCTGCAATCTGCTCATGCATAGGAAGATACTGCACGTGTACTTCTTTCCTCTGCACCATGTCTTTGATATAATGATATTTTATCTCAATGTGTTTTGATCTATCGTGAAACACAGGGTTCTCAGAGAGCTTCACACAACTCTAGTTATCACAATGAATAATGGTAGGAATCCATCTCATGATCAAATAAATCTGTTAGGAGCTTGCAAAGCCACACTTCTTCGCAGATTTCCACACTCAATGCTATATAATCTGCTTCTACGGTACTCAAGGCCACAGAGATTTGTTTCCTGGTGCACTAGGAAACCACGACAGACCCCAAGGTAAAACAACAACTAGATGTGCTCTTCCAGTCCACTGTGCTCCCTGCCCAATCTACATCGGCATATCCCTACAAACTCAAGTCTACACTGGAGGCATATCTCAGGCCATATCCAACTGTGCCTTGTAGATATCTCAATACATGCTTCATTGCTATCCAGTGAGTCTATCTTGGCTGACTCATGAACTAACTAATTACATTCACTGCATGACATATGTCAGGTTTGGTGTTAACCAGATACATCAACGATCCAATCAGCTGTCGGTACAAATGTGGATCAATCTCACTTGAATAGGTAGAAGCATCATTCATTTTCTTCAAATCCATCACCATCAGTGTAGTCATGGATTTTCTCTCTGTAATACTGAACTTCTTCAATATTTCCAATGTATATTTTCTTTGACTCAGGAAATATCATTAGTCCTCTGCCATACTTCTAGTCCTAAGAAGTAGTGCATCATACCCAGATCCTTCATCTTGAATTCAAAAGTCAATGCTTGCTTGCATTCATCAATAAGTCTTTCTGAACCGATGAGGAATAAGTCATCCACATACATGACCAAGATTAGACACTCATTACCAACAATATGATAATATAGTTTTGGATCAACAACACTCTTGTTGAAGCCCAAACTCATCAAGAATCCATCCATCTTCTCATACCAAGCACGAGGTGCTTGCTTTAGTCCATAGAAGGCTTTCTTCAACCTGCACACATGAATTTTCTTGTCGTGTATCATGAATCCTTCTGGATGCTCAATGTAAACTTCTTCCTTAATCTCACCATTGAGAAAGGCTATCTTTACATCCATCTGATGTAGTTTCCAACCCATGGATGCAACTAGTGCAATGATAGTACAGATGGAAGTGTATCGGGCTACTGGAGAAAATGTCTCATAATAGTCAACTCCCTCTACTTGTGAGAATCCTCTGGCTACAAATATCGCTTTGTATTTCTTGACACTTCCATTAGCTGCATGCTTGATCTTATAGATCCACTTGGAAGTCACTACAAATTTCCCTTCTGGTCTCATAACAATATCACATACATCATTCTTCAAGATGCGCTGATATTCTTCTGTCATGGCATCTTTTCATACCTGCTCACTTGTCGCTTCTCCATGCCAAGAAGGCTCAGAATCAATGATGTGGCTCATGGCTGAAAAGTAGCTCGAAAATCTCTTTGCTCTCTTGCTCTCTCTCGATATACCTTGAGGAGCTGCATGGCCCTCTGCCTCTTACAGAGTTTGTCGACCCCAGGAAGACCTTTTATGGCCGACTGCAATGTCTCTGGGAACATCAACTGGAGCAACGAGATCAACTGGATCAACTGGAGTAATGGTTGTCTCCCTCTGAACTACTGAAGGGGGAGAAGGTACTATCTCACTGTCAATCTCCATATGAGATTCTCTGGATCTTTGAAAGGCTATCTCTTCTTCAATGATAACATCTTTGCTTACCTCAATCTATCTCTAACCAAGGATGTAGATCCGATATGCCTTCGAAGATTCACTGTATCCCACAATTGTGTTGATTTGTGTACCTTGGGAGGTGTTCCCCATGTGTTATCCCTCCTTAGCACATGTGGGAAAGTCATTTGGCACTTTGTCCTATGTCCTTTATGTCTATTTTGTACTTGACTTTGGTTAAAGTGCAAAGGAAAGTCATTTGGCACTTTGTCCTATGTACTTTATGTCTATTTTGTACTTGACTTTGGTTAAAGTGCAAAATGTCACTTTTTGGTAAAGTGAACATTAAATCACACTTTTGGTGATTTTGAGGGGACATAAAGTGACTTAGGAAATTAACCCAAAAGCGGGTTATGAGGTCACATTTATTTGGAGTGATCTCAACCTTAGATTAGGGATGATCTCATCCCTTGGATCTTAGGTTGGACTTTTGATGCCTAATTTGGGGCAAAGAGGCCAAAGGAGGGGCGCATTCTTCATGGAGGCTTTTGTTCATAGCTTGGGGAGCTTTTGGAGTTTGGAGTTGGGGTTTGTTGCATGAGGAGGATAGAGAGGGGCCGCTAGCTTTGTTTGTGGGCAGCAAGGAGCAGCTACCTTCTATTATTTACTGGAGAGACTTCAGATTTGAGGAGGGCGCATGGGTTTAGCACACCTTTTCCTTCCTGGAGAAGTTTCTGGCCATCAGAATTCAGAGATGACAGTTGCATAGTGATCACAGCAGCAGAACAGCCATTCCTGTGGAGGGGATTCACATTCTGACATCTCAGCTGAGTTCTGGAGCAGATCTGGCAGTTTCAGAGGGGGCGCACCACTTATTTCTCCTTCTGGCAGTTTGAGCTTGATAGCTTCACCATTCTGGAGTTGCTATTGTACCAGGTTCTTATTGTATTTCATTTACTGTAGAAGATTATTGCTCTACCTCATATATACATCATATCTCACAACTGGTTTTCCCCGGGGGGGGTTTTATCCAGGGTCATAGACCAAAAATACCTGTGTCTACACATGCATTTTAGTTGCTGTTAGGAAGCCTTTATTTCTGTCCATATTTCAGCATTAAAAGATAGATAGGTGTGTTGTTGTTTATTGGGAAAGTATAAATGTAATTAATCTAACATAAAACTACTTGCAAGGGCACCCAATCACTGAAACAACAACCATAACACATCAGCAAACTAAACCTTCAGATGGCTGTTATAAAACAGCAGTAAACAAAATTTATGACAGCAGAAAACTTAGTGTCTTAGCTTGGTCAAATACAGACCAAGAAGACTTGCTGATAGGACCTGGATTTTCTACATACTCAAGGACATTCATTAGATTACTTTCTTTATTTTACCTTCACCCCTCAATCTCCAAGTTGTAGCCATCAGTGTTGCAAAACTCAGACTTGGGAAGAACTTGAGCAGGGTCATCATTTCAAGAAATCAGTAAAAAATCAGCAAACTCGCCCAAACTCAGCAAGCATAAACTCGGACTAAAAAACTCAGAAAACTCAGCAACCTGAAAAACTAGGAAACCTTGCGAGAAATAGGAGAGTTTTGCAACACTGGTAGCCACAACTCTAATCATTTTTCCAACTACACACTTCTAGTGAGATATCTTCAACTCGGTCGGTCGGTCAGCGACTCAGCCCTCATCTAGAACCCAGAATTATACTACCAGATTCTTCTTGACAGCCTCAAATGTTAAGAGAACTTCTACTGTCTAATTTTGGTTTCCTAAGATCACCCATCCAGGCCCTCTCAACCCTAGGTACTCCCCCGATGACACTATCAGGCAGTGCATTGGCAGCTTCAAGTTGATTGAAGCAGCAACAAATGCTTCTTCTCCCTCCTAAACTTCTACATCTATACCTAATGATGAGTAGTTCCTTCTCTTTTTGTTATTTACTTTGCACTTGCTTATCCACTAGTATCTTTATTCTTTTAGTTTTCAATAGTAGCCATGGTACTCCAGTAGTGTGTTGTCAGTGGTCACTGGTTGTACTTTTGAGTCCCAGTGACCTGCTTTTTTTGGGTCATTTGTGGACATTGATAAAATTATCTTATATTGTCCTGTGCTCACACTTTCTTGCTCATGTTGTTATGTGCTACGTTAAGGCTTACTAGTTAACCCTTGTTCTATGGGTCAACCTTTGACAATAGGAGAAATTATTCCAGTACTTGCATTAAAACAAACAAGACATCATATGATAAATTTCATTCCAATATAAAAGTCATATGCAATTCACCATGCCACTCAAAGTGACTAGACGCATGTCCTGTTGGCGCATTAACACTCCAATACAAAGTTCCAAGTAATAAAGTCATGTGATATAAATGACTTGAATAATAGAATGTCATTATGTTAAGCATAATTGAAAAATGGTCATTAATGTGAGGTAAGTTAAGTCATATGTGTGCCTCAACTACCTAATGAACCAAATAAAATGACTCCATTAATGAAATATTTATTTCATATATCTCTAGTCAGTAGTCACTTGTGAATGTTTGTCGTCATAGTTTAACATGGCATCAGAGCAAATGTCAATCAAGAAGTCCATGAATAAAAGGTCAAAGTGGAAGAATCAAAGCTTGTCGACCAAAGAGAAAACAAATAAACAGCAAGTGAAATAATATTTTAATGTCTAGACTGTGAATTTTAGATCATGCTTTGAAAAGAAAAGAAAAGAGATGTTCAATTTTTTCGAAGAATTTGTCAATAGAATAGTGAAAGTCAACATGATATGCAAGATTAATAAATAGATTAGGCCATGCTACCACAAAATTTATAGTTAACGGTACAAGGTCTTCACCTAGTGGCAAATTTATGGAACTTGGAAGATTCACCACTGTCAGCTCAGTTTTCTCTTGCCACACGTTAGGATGATCAAAGATTACTTCTAGAGGGGCTTCCCTATGATCTTCTTTCTCTATGGTTTAGGCTCATCACTTGCTTGGTGGTGAATGAATAAAAGGGGTATAGACTGTCTTTGAGATGGGTATGGTAAGTCAAGCCCAGCTGGATGCCTACAAACAGTTTGACACAATTTTCCTATACTTCTTGATGTAGATACACTGATCGGGATATCGAATTGATTCAAAACACTTGTGTACTTTAGAACTCAACCCATATGACTTATTGCAATCATACGAGTGTAACAGCATATGCTTTGGTCTGATTTCTAATACATAATTCAAGTAAGTTACGGCAGCAGTCTTCAGATTTTAACCAACGGCATTAAAGGACTATGTTTATGAGTATTTTGGGCAAAGAAATATGCAATTATAGGGCTGCCTTTCAAGTGTTACCAACTGCTGTAGCCAACTTCTAAATTCTGGTCTGGTTACTAATCTGAATACAATGTCAATACATCAACCGTTTTCTGAATGGAAAAATACTGTATATGAATGGTGGCTCTAATGGTGATGAACAGTTTGACAGCACAGGTCTTGGATTCATTAATATTTTTTTCGTATAAGTTTTTACTTGAGGTGGCTCCATTTGTTATGTACTGGCGACAGAACACTTCATAAGATAATAATGGCAGCTAGTTTAACTCCCAACCAGCAGGAAATTCGATATGCAAGTGCCAGGCAACTATACCAAGAAGGCAAATAAATTGTTGATTGTATTGTTGTTCTTGGATTGTTCAGCGGTGTGGAATTTATGTGAGACTTACATACAGATTGCCAGCGAGTATGAGACAAGCCCCTTGAATTATTCTAAAACCATATCAAATGGCGGCTCTGTCCACAGGTGGCTGTAGCACTTCACTGATTGGAGGATCTAGGATGGACAGGGTAATTAATATATGCCTGTAACTCCAATAGAGTGGAAATCATTGTTGGGGTTTGTGCTCAACATTGTATCATATCCCACTGTAGATGAATCCTTAATTGGCAGATCTCCTCTGTTGCAATTTTTATTTTTATTTTTATTCTCTATATATTAAAAACTCTCTTTTTGGATCTGTTCCTTAAATTTGCAGTGAAATTTCAATTTGCCAGAGTTTCCAGTGAAATGAATTCTATGCCCTTTCTCGCTTGACAGTGATATTTGGCAGCGAAATACTTCACTTTGCAGTGGAAATTTTAGACTTCAAATGGCCAAGGGCCAATTTGTTTGGTCAAGGACCTAAGGATCAGAGAAACTTTGACAAATGTGGATGGCCAAAAGCCAGATCAGACAGGATCTAATTTAAGGTGTGACCAAGGTCCAGGATCAAAAATTGGATCTGATTCCAATCAAACGAACAAAGTTCATTTACTGTAGAAACATCCAACATAAGGACAGGCAACAGAAATCCATAAAGGACAAGTAAATAATTGAATAAGAATATGAATGAATGATATGATATACAATGACATCCATGACGGTATATATACACATTGACTGCTCATGAGGTTGAAGGGACATGTCCTTTCATTAGGTCATGTCTTCTAGATAGGATGTGTCCTTTCATTTACTATTAATTAATATTTATTTATTTAATTGATGCTATATATATTATGTACATTACACATTTCAAAACAAAAAAAATGTGAGGAACACACAAGTATGCCTCTCATAAAACAAAGGAGCTAAATCTACAGCCAAATACAGATAAAGTTGGAACTTGGAAGATAATAAATCATACTACTTCAGCACTGCTAACAAACCATAAGCAATATTCCCATGGCAACTTATTATTTTGCATCTGGTGTCAAATAGTTCCAAGTGATGAAACATATCCAACCCTGATATAAAGCAGAAGACATCTTTAAAGCAGAAGACAGCAGTCATATGCAAAACAAGCCACATGCAAGATATTCACAGAATGGAGGGGTGAAAGCATTCATGTTAGACCCTTGAAAGCTCCTAGATGCTTATCTGATCCACTTTCAAGTGAGATAAATCATAAGAGGACTGAATGTCCCCACCATCAGGGTAGTTACTAATTAGGATGTCATGCTGGATAGAACGACTGAAGGAAAGATCTGTTCCTTGTGAAATAATTAAAACCTTGAAACAGTTGTATGTGCGCTGGTGCAGCATTATTGTATACTTAGCTTCTCAAAATTTCAGTTTTGCCACTAGCTACTAATAGACATGGTTTCCCAAAAGTTTATGTATTCCACTCACTGTTAACACATATGGTACCAAAAGCTAAAGCCACAGGCTGCATTTAGGTTATCAGTTAGATTAAAGCGACATGATTGGCCTGCTTCTCGTACTATAGCAAACATTTTATCTAATTACTCTTAGCATTTTTCTTTTTTATTTGTTTGATTAGGTTTATATGAATCAACTTCGATAATTCATGGACATCCGACAGACCTGCTGTTGAAGAATTCTTCAAAATTCTCTTTACAGGTAAAGAACACTCTTTCAATTTGGTGAAATGTATTAGAGAGTCCATGTCAAGCTAATAGCCAGATTTTCATGTTAACATTACACAAAGAAGATCTGGAATAAATAAGATGTAAATCCCACAACCATTTGTCTCAGGGCTGCATCTCTTGTAATGAAGACAACTCTCCAATGCATTTGGGGTCAGTATCAACCTTTAGATCAAAAGCAGCTCAAATTACAGCTAGCATGGAACTTTTTTGGAAAGATATGAATTTGATAGAAATGGGAGCTATCAGAAATAGCAACTCCAATTACAACGAGGATGGATATTTTTAAGAAAAATATAGATTCACTTGAGATGAGTGCTAAGACCAACATCGGGAGAGCAGACCAAACTAGGCAGCCTTTGGTACCCTGATGTAGTATATGATGTAAAGCTCTGCAATGTAATATAACATATGCTTTCTCAAAAAGAATGAGAGAGATGTATAGCTGTGAGATTATAAATTTTACCAATGCCCTTCGGTATTCCTTCTTTCCATATAATGCATCTCCAAAAAGTACCTGCAAAAGGGCCAAGCTTAGTATAGAAAATGAATTTCACCAGTAACCTAAAGAGTTAAAGAAATTGAAATGGAAATCGGGATTATTTTAGCATCATTGAATGACCAAAATAATGGTCAATGGGATTGAAAAACAACTTAGAATGTAACCTACATCCAATTAAGGAATATCCACACTTATAATCAAGATTATTTATAAAGAGCTGAACCCTGAAAAAGACAGAAAATTCATAATTTTTCCCCATCTTCCTAATGGGACATTTAACCCCACTAATACAGGACTACCTCATTATGCACTTAAATAAAAATAACAAATCTTGTAGTCAATCTCACATGACCAAATAAAAGAAATTTCAACCTGTATCAACCATGACACACAAAAGATGCTCTTCCTTCCCTATGGACTTTGACATGAAGTAAGGTAGAAGATTCAGATTGTACCTGCCTTGTTACATATAACTCTACTCCGACATATCTTTCTAATTATCGCATACCCACTTAGTGTTTTGATCTTCATCAATTGACCAGAAGATACAAACAAACTACTGTACCAAACATAAACTGGCATCATCATGGAAAAGTGCTAACTTTCGTCACTTTCCAACACAGTTATACAAACATTCAACCTATGCTAAATGTTATACAAACAAGTTAGTGCTTAATGTTATACAAACTTTATATAAACAAGTTAGTTATACAAACTTTAGCACACATACAAACATTTAACCTAATTATATACACCCATCTCCTTTAAGTTTGTGTGTATAGATATGTGTGACCCTTTAGTGGCCAACTTGTTGTCCCATCAGGAAATGTTGGTGACACTCTAGTGACTGACCTATGGTCCCATTGGGTTGTTAGTTGGCGACCCTAGTGGCCCCATGTCTAGGGTTGGGGATAGGTTTATCCTACTCTTACACCTAAGAATACAGCCATTCATGCATTTGCAATACATTGAATATTTGGGTAACAAGTTTACCAGCATATATCGATTGTCTTTGGTTTCCTGTTGAGTCTCGTATTGATCCTCATATGTTTCTTCTAAATTTCAATGTGGTATCGGGATTCAGAACTAATGAGTTAGACTCCCTGGCCCTTACCACTCATGAATCTTGCAGAAATTTGTGTTTTGTGTCATCAGTGTGAAGAGAGTTTTGTATTTCCTGGTGTCTGTGTTCTGAAGAAGTACATCTCTGTGAAGAGCTTGTCTGCACATTTGTTCAAGGTCAGGCAATTTTTCAAGTTCGTCCTAGTTTGTGCATAGGAGAATATTTGCTTGCAATTATTTTTAGCTATCGGTATAGACATGTCTGTTTGAAATGCATTTTTTTCCAGACCATAGCTCATCAAGCTGACTCAACGCCTCTGCAGCCTGCTTCAGTCCATTTTCACTGCTCATCAGCCCATATCTGAAACTCTCTCTCCCCAGTCAAAACCCTTTGTAGCCCATGTTGCTTCTCTATCTGTGGCCCTTTGCATCTCACAATTCACAATTTCATTGCCACAGAGCATAAATAACATAGAAGAGTAAGAAATCAAGATCAATAAACATATATGTAATATGACTAAGAATCATGATCAATAAACATATATGAGTAACTTAATCATGATAAAATCCAATCATCAATGCCATTATTAAACTTTAAACATATAGTGCAACTGCAAATTGCAAAAAGAAGTAGAACATATTCTTTAAACTTCAAAATGTAAAAGGATGTCCATAATGTCAAATACTTATATCCCTAAAATTGGTTCACAAAATGTAAAACATGATCAGAATTTGAACCTATAGTGCAACTGCAAATTGCAAAATGAAGTAGATAAGATAAGATAACTATATTAATGTCCAGCAAATCACCACAGAGTAGGTCAATGGGACTGCTGAGTACAATGATGTCAATACAAAGCAGAAGTACCAAAAGGTCTCCTATATAAAGAGCAAGAAGTAAAGTAAAGCAGGAGGTCTATGCTACAACATGGAAAACCCTCAACTCCGAGTGCAGGCAGCCACAATGGGAGGGAGATGTACCGAGGAAAAGGATCCAAGGACTAGATCATGGTCCAGTAGATCTATCTCTCCTAACATCAGAGGGCGAATTAAGAAAACTAAAGATAGAATGGTGTCCCGAGGAAGAGTTGGGGGAAGATCTGGATTGCCTACTTTGTTGTTGTTTGGAAGAAGTAACCCACCTCTGATGTCTAGGTGATCTTGTTTACCTGTTCATAAGGGATCTGGTCTGCCAATGTCTCTGAGGTCTTTGGGGAGGGGAATGGTCCCTTTGGTCTGCACCGATCTAGAGTCAAAGGCAATGCTGCTATCAGCCTGTCTCTTAGTGCCCCTAGATGATGGGAGCACCGTAAAGAAGGAAGCAATCTATTGAGTGGGATCTAGTCTAGGAGGAGGCTGGAGAATGTAGCCATGAAGTCTGAAGGCCTCCTGCATGTAAAGGGATAGACATCTCTAGTCTAAGTACCAGAAGAAACTGGATAGGGTCTCAATCCCCCTAAACAAGCAATGAAATCTCCAATGGATCTCATAATAAATGGGGCAGTGGAATATGAAGTGCTCCTCTGTCTCCACCTCACGAAGATGACACAGCTGGGAGATCCTCTCTACCCGTACAGTCTAGTGGTCAATCTCAACTCGAAGTCTATGTGAGCCCACTTGGAACTGGCCTAGGGGGATACAAAGAGAATGCACCAAATGATGAGATGTATATGGGGTTGGATAATGAGTCCATCCCTCACCTCTATGAAGTGCTCAACAGACAAGGCCATCTTTGGACATAACCCACCTTGGGGGTTTGTCCAAGTGACTTGCATGAACTATCTGTAAATGTCATCCCTGATGATCTTGTTCAACTCTTGCCTAGTAGGTAGGAGGTCGGAAGCTGCATCCATGGAGTATATGAATGGAGGAAGCAGATCCATCGAAATACCAACAGATTCCAAAAGGTCTAAGACCCCTGCAAACCAACATCTAGTGCAACCTAGAGGACTAGATAAGGAAATGGACTCCGAAGAGCGATAGGCCAAATATAGGTACCGGTCTCGGCCCATCACTGAATCGGAGAAACTTCGAATCCGGTGCAGAAGTGAAACCAAGAGGAAAATAGTCTCAAGCCTGAAGGATTGGGCACCAAACTTTTCAAGGATGATGTGCTAGGATACTGTTTGCTTGCATTTGATGATGTGTCAAAGGAGAAGGATCTGCACTCGCTCAACTGGCACCCAATCAGCCTCCAGTAAACAAGGCCCCCAAACCTCTGAACCATAAAGAACTGTGCGCTAGATAAGGGAATCCATAAGAAACATCTATCCTATATGGCACAAGTGCTTCCAAATATCTCGTCTTCTAACTTGTATGCCAAAAGTTGCTCGTTAAGCCTCCTGGATTCTTCTACATCTAGAATTAACCACCCAATAGCTACATGAGATATTGGCATCTCCCCGACCCTACTGACTACCATCATGGGCCTATATGAGTCAATTCTTGGTCGTCTCCACACAGTTCAAGGGATATCAGATTTCATTAGGAGTACCATCGGAGTTAAACAGGGTTGTCCCCTGTCCCCCACATTGTTCGGGATTTATATTGATGAGTTAGAGGCCTTTCTTCACAAGCATATCCAGGACAGCAACAGGTGCCTCCTCCACTAGGTTCTGATCAGTGTTGTATATCTCTCTGATATATCTCCGATATTCCGATAAATTCTGAGTTAAACACTTGTCCAATATATTCAAAATATTTTGAGATATTCCAAGTTAGACCCCTGTCTTGCGACATTTTCCGAGATATTCCGATATTTTCCGCCGATGTCACCGAGAAATCACATTACAAACCCTCATCGATACTTTCCCTGAGACGAGATATACAACATTGGTTCTGATATCCATCTTGCTTTTTGGTCCTCCTAGCCTCATCTCCAAAGGGATTACAGAGACAGTTGGATACTTTAGCATTATTCTACGACCTTCGGCAATTGACGGTCAACCTGAGTAAAACCAAGGTTATGATCTTCAGCAGGTCGAAGAAGTCGACTGACATTCATTTCTTCTTCAAAGGGAAGGAGATTGAGATCGCCAACACATACACATACTTTGAAGTACAATTCTCTAGACCCCGCTTCACTTTGAGACCAGCATCACCAAGGGCTACGGATCTTTAGCCCTTCTTGAGAGGCAGTGTTTTCGTCACCACTTTCAGGACATCTCATCCAAGATGTCCCTCATGGATTCCCTTATCTGACCCACGATTCTCTATGGCTCAGAAATTTGGGGGCCTTCGTTACTAGAGTTTGATCGGGTTTTAGTTGAGAGAGTCCAGACCCTTCTCCTCTGACGCATCATTAGATGCAAGCACATAGTTCCTCAACACATCATTCTAGCAGAGTTTGGGGCTCACCCCTTTAGACTTGAGACGGTGTTCGGACTAGTCTCTCTTTTGCATCATATCCGGAGCTTCATCGACTCAAAAAAGGGGCGAGACCAATACTCATATTTGGCCTACTGCTCTTCCGAGACCATTGTCATTTCTAGCTCATCGGGTCGGGGTCAATGTTGGTTCACGGGGGTTTCAAATCTTTTGGAATCTGTGGGCATTCAGATAGATCTTCTCCCCCCGTTTAGATACTTTTTGGATGCACCTGGCCATCTCCTACCGACGAGACAAGTGTTGAACAAGATCATCAGGGATGACATCTACAGGCAGTTTATCCAGATCACTTGGGTCACCTCTCCTAGTGGGTTATGCCCAAAGATGGCCTTTTACGCTGAGGACTTCTTGGAGCTGAGGGATGGGTACATAGTTAGACCACATTATACACTCTGCCACTGGATGCATGCTCTCTAGATTCAGCTACGCCAGTTCAGAGTGGGCTCCCATAGACTTTGAGTGGAGACAGACCACCAAATCGACCAACCAGACAGGATCTGTCAGCTATGCCAGTTACAAGAGGTCGATACTAAGGAGCACTTCATCTTCTACTGCCCCATCTACTATGAGATCAGGGGGGGGTTTCATTGCTTATTCAGGGGGGCTTAGACCCTCACTAGCTTCGTCAACTATCCCAATCATCAAAGCTTAGATTATACATACAGGAGTCCCTCTGATTCTGAGCCCATACTCTTCAACCTCCTACGAGACCAAACCCTATTTGGTAGATCACCTCCTCCTTCATAATGCTACCTTCTACTAGGGGCACTAAGAGACAAACTGACACCAGCAAAGATTTGGACTCCAAATTAGTGCGGACCCGTGGGACCTTCCTCCATCCCACAAGATCTCAGCGACATGACCAGATGAGATCCCTTCCCAGGAGGCGGATGAGATCCCCCAAACCTCATCAGTTGTGTTAGAAGAAATTGTAGAAGAAGAATATTTTGAAAACTTTGATCAAGAAATTGATGTTAACCAAGATCAAGTTTTGGAATCAGTACAAATGGATAAAGGATCATTATCTTTTTATATCTTTGATGAACAAGAATATCCTGAGTTTTCACAAGATAAATGTTGTCCAAACTAGAACACAAGCAAATAAATTCAAGACTAGGGAACAACCTAAAAAGGAAAAGGCAAAATCTAATGCTCCAGAAACATCAAAACAACAACCAGTTGTGAATCAGACAAAGACTCCACTGCAAATGAATTATAATCTAGTTGATGAACTAACCAAGCTCAAAATTACTTTACCATTCATGCGGGTAGCTAAGATACCTCAACAAAGAAAAAAAGTTTTAAATATACTGGATGATACAAATTCAAGAATAGAAGCAGTTGTGATGACTACAAGGCAACAACAGAATGTTTCATCAGTAAGACCAAGGGGCAAAGTCCCACCATTTTACATATCCATAGAACATCACAATTTCACATTACACAATTGTATGGTGGATAGTGGAGCTACTAAAACATCATGCCACTATCAGTGATAGAATGCATGAAATATTATGAAACATGTGAGAGAATAGATATGCCATAGATTCAAGAAAAGTCCCAACCTATGGTGAAATAAAAGATTGATGTGCATGGATAACTACAACACCTCATATTACCACAGTTTTCACTATTATAGTTGTTGATTTGCCTCCATCATATGATGTTGTGTTGGGAAGAGATTGGTGCTCATTAAATATATCATGAATGATGGAAGTTGTGTTAATGTTTAAGCCATTATTATAGTTCTTTGCATTTCAATAGATAACAACAACATAAGACAAGATCACTGAGAAATACACAATCACAAGAGACACATCATTTATCCTAGGATACCCTCTAGGGGAAGAAAACCCAACAAAACTTCCTTATTATAGATAGCCAATACAATGCCAAGAGATAACTTAAACTAATGCAGAAGATCCTCTCCCAAAAGATGCGCCACTCTCTCTCCTTCTTCTCCAACTGTAGTTCCGAAACTTGTCTCTCAATGAGCAAGTTAGGTGTGTGTCTAAGTGAGGCGCTAGCCTCCTTATTTATACAAATCTGGCACGTGTGAAGTGTCTCTTCACTGGCAGGGCCGACTTCTCAAACTGGGTGGTTATAACCACTTTTATTATATTTCGAGGCCTCTTGATATATTTTGGGGCCGACTTCTTCTTTTGCCTTTTACAATTACATTATGACCAATCCACAAAAGGGGATTTGGTCCTTATACAATAGCCGACATGATCAATCCACAATGGGGATTGATCCAATGAATAATAT
>CBVK0100580044.1:0-10543 GCA_900067695.1 Picea abies | reverse complement strand
TGCAGTTACATTATTTTAACACTCCCCCTTAACAAGAAGGGTATTCTTCAACAGCATCATGCGAGAGAGAGAGGACAACATCATCAACAGCATCAAGTGGGTGAGAGGACAGCATCATCAATATCATCTTGGAACACTGACTAGCATATCTATAAATCATCGGAAGTTTTCTTCATAGGCACCATCGTCATTCTCAAAGGAATGCAATCATCATCTGCATCAATATGTATTAGTATAAAACTGATACATCATCATCATCACAGCACGAGGTTGGCTCATCATAATACAGAACTGGCTTCACGTCACAGCTGTCAAGCTGGAAGCTCAGTATGGTGAACCTGAAAATAGAACAAATCGAAATTCTTTAAATTGCAAATTATGTAGGGCACATATGACAAGAGGAGTATACAGGTTGAAATACCATTTGGCCAAAATCTCGGGCCATGATGTTGGGCCTTGTCCAAATGTGAACTCAAAGATTATGAGAGTTGCCCATGATTCAATTAATACAAAGGAAAGAAAGAAGGAAGAGGCAGCTACAAAGAGAGTTGAAGTTGCAGCTTTTAAGACATATCAAAGTTCAGGGATATCTGCCACTGCCACTGAGGGTAGTGGAAGGGGCTCCACAGCTGCAGATTCACCTGCTGGGAGGATCCCATCTTTCTTTGTTCCAAAAACTGAAGCTGGGGCACAACCACCAATTAAATCAATGGTTAAAAAAAGGGAGCAGTAAGAAGCAAGCAGGTTAATGGGGAGGTGTCTTTTCTGGAGTGACTTACCTATCACTATCACCAGAAACAACCCATTATGGCAGTGGATGTGTGATTCCATTGCAGCTATTGGTCCGAGGTTTAAAGCCCCTTCATATGAGGAGTTGCGAGGGCCTATTCTTCAAGCTGAGAAGAAGGACATCAATGCCAGGTTGACGGAAATCAAGGAATCATGGGAAATCTCTAGGTGCACAGTGATATTTGATGGATGGACAGATGGAAAGGGTAGGACCCTTCTCAATTTCTTGGTACATTGTCCTAAACGTTCCATGTTCATAAAATCAGTTGATGCATCCGCACATGTGAAAGATGCAGCGTTATTATGTAAGTTGTTGCATGGGTTCATTGAGGAGATTGGTGCACACCATGTGGTACAAATCGTGACAGATAGTGCAGCTAATTATGTGGTTGTTGCTAGGATGCTTATGGAGAGGTATAGCATAGTGTTTAGGACTCCATGCACTGCACACTACATTGATTTGATGCTTGAGGATGTGGGGAAAATTCCCTTCATCGAGGAGGTGATTAATCATGCGAAGAGCATCCCTAAGTTCATATATAACCATGGTTTTGTTCTCAACCTCATGAGGACACACACCAAAGATAGGGAGTTGCGACGTCCGGCAGTCACACGTTTTGCGACACACTTCCTCACCCTCCAGTCTTTGCTTCAATGTCAGTATGAGTTGAAGCAAATGTTTGTTTCTGGTGAGTGGCGTGATTGCAGATATAGAAGGTGAGTGGATGGTAGAGACATTGCTAGATTGGTGTGCAGTGACTCCTTCTGGGAAGGAGTAGAAGAAGTTTGTTCAGTTGTTGAACCTTTGGTAAAGGTTCTGAGATTGGTTGATGGCGATAAGCCCGTAATGGGCTATTTGTATGAGGCCATGGATAAGGCCAAAGAATCTATCTAGGCTTATTATGAGGGAAAGGGTACCCCTGGGTACAACAAACAGATGATGATATGGGATTTGATTGATAGTCGGTGGACTGAAATGCTCCATCGACCCATTCATGCAACAACACTTTTCCTCAACCCTGCATTTTCCTACAAATGCAACTTTGACTTTAATGACGAGGTGATGGATGGCCCCTTTACTTGTCTTCGGAGGATGGTAACTGATGTTGGCACTTGCGATCAAAAAAATCGCGAGATAGAGATGTATAGAGAATGTGATGGATTATTTGGCTTTGAAGATGCAGTCAAGCTAAGGACCACTTTGATGCCACATAAGTCATTAGAGTTTTAAAATTCAATTATGTATTTTAAATTTTAAAATTTAAATTTTTATTTGAAAATTAATTATGTTCATTGTTTAAAACTTTAATGTTTTCTTTCTTTCTTATTTGTTGCAGATGTTTGGTGGAGGAACTATGGCACAAAAGCACCAAATTTACGAAAAATTGCCATTATAATGTAACGGGTTAGAAGTTAGAACTTTAACAAAGCAATTAGCCAATTACATTTATTGTAATTTAAATTTATAACCCTCAACACTCATTAAGTTTTTTTAATTTTATGACCCTCTTACAGGTTGGCATTCCTGCGTCTTAATGACTTGGTGTACGTCCACTACAATCTCCGGCTTTGGATGAGGCAAATAGACAAAGAGCCAGAAGTGGATGCCATTTCTTTGGACAATATTGATATATTGTCTAAGTGGAGGTTGAGGTGCCTCTCTTGGATGAGGCACCTAGATGGTTAGAGGAAGGGGAGCAGGAGTAGCAGCAACAACAGCAGGAGGACGAAGAGGAGGAGGAGAAGGAGCTTCATCCATACACCATGGAGGATGATGTTCCGGTTGAAAATGAAACACCATCTTCTACACAATTTGGAGTAGCTAGTCCTCCATCCATCATTGATCGTCATATAGTTAATGCACGACCAGGACCTTCTGCCTCTAGTTCAAGGCCTAGCAAACAGCCCCTGATCTTTTCCCATAAAAGGGAGAGAGTGCATTGATATCATATAGCTAGTTGCTAGTTTTGGGACATATACATTTTGGATTGGTTTCAGACTTTCAGTATCGACTTTGATGTATTGGTTTTTATTTGGCATCCACTTATCATATATATCAATTATTTCTCCATATTTGTGTGCCTATGTGTTTATATGATGTTGTTGTTGCTTTATATATTGAAAAATGTTTAAAATTTTGAAAAAATGAATAAATTATGTATTTTTTAATGTTTGTCAAGGTTTTTCGATTTTTTCACCGATTTTTCGATAAGATGTTTTCAGGACCCTTGCCAACTTTTTGTCGATTCCGATGTTTTCTACTATGGGATGCACCTTAAAGATTGTATAGTTTCATGAGGCAACCGGAGAAGCGTTGAAGGAATTCATCTGTAATATAGAAAGAAAAAATTTAATTTTAAAGGAAAAATTAAAGGAATTAGAGACGGCTCTGATTCCAAAACCAATGTTTGCTAAGCCATTGACCACAATTCAACCAGTACTTACCCTAGAGGATGTCTCAGAAAGTAGTATTAAGTTGAAAGGTTCATCTAGTTTGATGTTAGCAATAAGAAAATATGTTTGAGATGGAATTCAAAAAAGAATATACTTAATCCAAGAAATATGGGAGCTTGCACAGAGCTCCACCAGCTTTTCAACGAGGATTATGCATTTCAAAAAATATCTCCAAAAAGATCTTGAAAACAACGCAGGTTTTTACAAGGATGTTGTGGGAACATTTTCGGCTAAAGTTTAAGTTTAACTGATACCACAGAAGAGAACAGAACATTTCTTCTAATATCCGGATGAAATAAATCAATGTCTGTTGGTTGAAAAGAATTAAAAGTTTAAGAGAAATGCTAAGTGAGCTAGATGTTGTGAAAAGTAAAAGAGGTGATCTTTTCTTAAAACTTGTTGATCTCACAAAGGAACTCGACGGCCCAAATCTATTAATGAACACAATACTTTTATCTAAAGAACAATTATTAGAACAACTTGAGGTATTAAAAGTTGCATGGGCGAGTGAGTTCATTGACTCAATAGAATTCTCCGAAGATGAAATTGAAAGGTGGTTGATCCGATATATTAATAAGAATGATGACATCAACTACACGTTGTAGCAATTGGGTGTTGACCTAAGAGAAATGGAGAATGAGTTGTTCGAGATTAAAACCAATCATGAGATCATGGTGGCCCCAATGAGGGAATACATAGAAGAGTGGCTAAGAAAAACCCTAATCAAGATCACCAAGACAGATCAGCATGAAGCGGTTACAACAATTATGTCACCTCCGGCACAACAACCATCTACAAAAGTGGCATCAACAAGCAAGTAACAGGCTCAAAAGATTTTCCATCACAGTGAATCAAGTAGCGACCCTATTCTCGTCCTTCCTATATTTTCTTCTACAGTCATTAGTCATATTGCCTTCCAATTCCTAGTAATCTATGAAACCTAAGGTTGATCCTTGATTGTTATTCTTGTGTCTTCCAAGTCTTTTTCATTTCATGGTCCATGGGAGCCCCATCCTAGTCCTCTTTGAATGACAAACGCAATCTTTTATTTGTATTCCACGACAATACTCTTTATTTATTTAAAGACATCTATTATTTTTTAGGTTCCCAGAGAACTAATTTGGGACATAACATTATTGATATCTCAAAACTTGAGTTCAAGCATGAGATTTCAGATGTATGTCTATCAGAATCTTATTCGTATTTAATGAAATGATCATTTAAAGTTCTCTGCCATATGCGGTCCATACTCTCTTTTCCCTTTCATTGAATATTGTGTTTCTACTTTGATGAATGTTGTGATGGAAATGTCGTCTTATTTTACTGCACACTCTTTTGGTTTATAATCTTGTAACATATTGAAAATATTTACTTTCTACAAGATACCTGGTCCTTTCTCAAGTATTCTTTACATGTGAATATTCGTTTCGAGAATAAGCCCGATCCTTTCTCGGGCATTTTATTTGGTCTTGTATGTTGTCAAAATAGAGGAGTACCACCTCTTTAAAAAAGCAGCGGGATTTACCCTTGTGAGGTTGACTCAAAGACCATAAAACAGTGTTTTTGATCAACAATGACCTAGTCTTAAAATTCTTGCCCAAGATCCACCAGTTCTTCATGAGATCTTTGGAATCCAAAGGGAAGTCTTTCATCCAATCTTTAGTAAGCTCAATTTCTTCATTAGGCAATTTGTAGCACATTCTAAGCACTGAAGGGATGAAGGAAGAAAGTGCCTTTCCCTGGGTATCTCTTACCAGTCTATTATCCAAATCGGTATGTCAGATAATCCATGAAATGGCTTCGACACATGGGAATACAGTTGAGTGTGTCGTTATCTTGTGGAGTCAGGAGCATCTAATTGTCTGGTAGATGCCCAAATGTTGGTCCCCTTCTAGTAATTCTGGATGATTCTCATTGGAGAACATTTGGTATATTTCGTCCCAGTGATAGGACACATCCTTTTCAATGACACAGAGTGTGCCATCATGAAAGGGGTCGGGAATGTTGGTGTTTGCATCTTCTTCCTCCCTGTCTAAGGTAATTTCAATGATCGGCCCCTCGCCAATTCTCCTTTGATACATAGCCACGATGGTTCTTCTGGTTCACCCATGTCAAAAACATAGAAAAAAATTAGTCTGGTTAGTATTTAAGCAACTGCAAATTTTAAGTGGGACAAAATGTATCTTGGTGGAGTTGCTTATCTGCAGACCCCTGGTAAAACCGACATGGTGACCCAAAATCAAAGTGGGTTCTTCAGTAAAAGCTATGGGTTTTCTCTTTCCTCTCTTAATCTTGGGTTATGGTAGGCATATTGAAGACGAAATCATGTCTACAGCCCTTGAGGTATCCCAATGACATCAGTTGGTGCTTTAGAATAGTGTTGATCTCATCCAAGCAAGTGTGTTGTTCAAGATTTGAATGATAGCCCCCCTCTCTAAGGGAGGAATGGGTAAACAGTCGACGGGGGGTGGAACTACTTGGGATAATCTTGTGGTCGCAAGCTATGTTTTAGGAAAGTTAAAACAAAAAACCCTCACTTTAGATTCGAAAAAGAAAACGCGGGAGACAGCATTTGAGGGGGTCGGAGCTATAGGTACCCCGTAAACGGGGAAGGTTCTGATTGTGTGGAATGAGGAAGAAAAACGGGGTTAGGGAAAGGAGGAGCTAGCTTACCTGTGGATAAAATCACTTTTTTTATATATTTTTATTTATATTTTACTTATGAGGAATAGAAAATGGTGAGAAAAGGGATGGAAAATGGTGATAAAAGGGTCGTGGCCTGTAAAGGTTGTGTACCTATCAGTTTGTGAATGGACAGTCAAGGGCGTGGAAGTTCGCAAACAGCAACATGGCGTAGAGGGCGATTCGAACCTATTCCAAGCAGACATGATAGCTCTAATTGTAACTATGTCAAATGAGGGTGACAAATGGGGTTTCATACGTTAAAAATGACCTTTAGGCGTGAAAATCAAAAAGACTAGTCGTACGAACATTTAAAAGTGCCAACTCACCTCACACATGTGAAATCAATGAAGTGGGGTAGTATCGCCAAGAAAATGGATTTTTCTGGGCGATGTATCCGGGAGGAAAATCTTTTTTCTCGACGATGTATCAGCAAAGAAAAATATTTTCTTCAACGATACATTAGCGAAAAAATATTTTCCTTTGGCAATACATCAACAAGGAAAATCCTTTTCCACAACAATATATTGACAAAGAAGATCTTATTTCTCAACGATACATTGGCGAGAAAAAAAAATTCTCAACAATATGTGGTGTTTCAATGCAGAAAAATATTTTTTGTGGCGAAGTGTCGACATAGAAAGTTTTCATGGAGGGACATTTCGGCGAGAAGGGAAATGATTTCCAGTGATGAAGGCTATATTGGTGCCAAAAAAGATTATTTCCAACGATGAAGGCTATATTAGCGCCAAAAAATATTATTTCCAACAATGAAGGTTGTATTAATGAGGACAAAAACTCAGAAGAAAAGCCTTTTAGAGGATGGATTTGTTCGAGGATAAGGCAAATATGGTACTAGTGTTTTCAGGCAAACTTGCAAGATAGGATAACCCAAACTTTGTCAAAAATTAAAATTGACCATGAAAATTGAACAAAAGGAGGGGCCCCATAATATTTCAAATTGAGGAGAAATGAAGTTGAGAGAAAGTGAAAAAAATGGGGAAGGGGTTGTTGCTAGCACAACAATTGGCAACACATTGGGCGGAGCCATGAATCTCTACACCATGGATGGTCAAGACAAATACTAGTTGCATTTCCAAGGTCTTATATACAATTCATTTCTTTAGACTTAGTCCTTCCCAAGAGGCGAGTGCAATATCACAAGGTAATTATACGTTAGCAATGCTAAAAGTTCAAGCCAATTATTATATTTCTCTGGTCTTGCGTCGCTACCAACGGGTGTCCATAGCCCCGATGAGTCATCCCAATATCACAGGCCTTGCTCCACTGCTAGCGAGCGTCCATAGACCCCACGGAGATACCTACTTGACCCACATGATCTAAAATGCCTTTTCTTTTAGACATATTCTCCTCTTTTCTTGTGTTTATCATTAGAGGGAGGTGGATGGCGTATTTTAATCTTCCTTTAAAGACATGCGGGATGATACCTGTTTGTGAGAATTGCTTAGATATACCTATTTTATAGATGAGCTACTTCCTTATGTAGAATACCTTGGATAGCCCATACACTTCCTGGTCTAAACATTAGCCTCTAATTAAGTATGAGTGAGTGGAGGCTTTGGAGGTAACCAGCTATCTATCCATGACCAAATCTAAGATGCTTATGCTTGTCCACTATTTAAGCAGAGTTCCTCTACAGAGTCTAGGCTTTGGATACTAGGTTGAGGTAACCAATAACACAAAAAGAACCAATGTCTTGCCCTTAGGTTAGGAATAGATCTCCATGATCTCTAGCCACTATGTGTCATATCATTGAAAGAACGGGATGTTCACAACAATGATTTATTTCTAAAGGAAAACAATTCAAGGAAATTTGGAGGAAATGAGTTTCAATGAGGGGATTCAAATTAAGCACATCAAAAGAAATGATTCAAATCAGACAAACAAAGTGAGAATAAAAGAAAGCATAAATGAAATGAGAAGGCTAAGCAAAACTTGAAAAGTAAAAATGAGAAACAGCAAAACCATTATTTATGAATAAATCAGCTATCTAAGGATAACTAACTGAAGTATTCTTTCAGTACTTGGTCATTGACAAGGAGGTCTTTGTCCCTCGAGATTTTGCAGTCTATATGTTCCTAGGCTCAATTTCTCCTTAATCAAATAATGACCAAGCAACAGTTGTTGAAATTTGGAATGTTTCCCTTTGCCTTCATGTGGCTTGTCCCATTTTAGAACCAAATCTCCAACCTGGAAATCCTTCTCTCCAACAGACTTTTTATCGAACCATCTTTTGATAGTCAATTGATGAGCAGCAATTTTTTTCTTTTCTTTCCCTCTCTCTTCCTTTAGCTTAAGTAGAGTGTCAACTCTCCTTTGAATAATTGGGCAATTCTTCCCTCGCAATTTCTAAGCCAATTGAAGGGAAGGTAAGAAAATATTTGGTGGAAGGATGGCTTCTTTCCCATAAACAAGGAAATAGGGGGATGTACCTATGGAAGCTTTAGGTGTCACTCTATCTGCCCAAAGACCATTGTGTAAAGCATTGTCCTAGTTCCTCTATTGATCAACTATGGTTCGCTTCAGGATATGGATCAAGTTTTTATTGGTAGACTCAACCACACCATTTCCCTAGGGGTAATAGTTAGCTGCATATCTCAAAATAATTCCTTTTTCTAAAGCAAACTTGGTTAATTTCAAAGAAGAAAAGTATGTAGCATTATCAAAGACAATAGTGGGCACTCCAAACCTGGTAATCAGATGTTGCTCTAGAAAGTTGATCACTACTTCCTCATTATCCTTTGTCAGTGGTATTGCTTCAGTCCATTATGTGAAGTAATTGGTAGCAGTCGGGATGTACTTGTTGTGTCGAGGAATGTGGATTGACCCCTCTAATGATATCTAGTCCCCATTGTTCAAATGGTTCTTCAACAGTCACCAGTTGTAAAGGGACCGCAGCTTTCCTTTCTCGCCCACGACACTTCGGGCAAACTTTGCAACTCCTAGTGTATGCATGTCACATGTACATCCTTGAAGACTATAGGCCAGTAGTAGCCTGCTCTTAGAATTTTATGAGTTGTAGTTTCTCCAACAAAATGTCATCCTACTGGTCCATCATGTAGTTTTGAGAGAACTTTGTCAACATCTTGTTTTTCAAGGCATCAGAGGAGTACATTATGATAATTTCTTCTAAACAGGATGCCATTGACAAGTTGGTAGTATGCAAACTTGAGCCTCAAGGCTCTCTTTTGTTTGGAATTCAAATGATTGGGAGAGATGCCATGCTATCAGTATTGCTTAAGATCATTGTACCAAGAGTCACCAAGTGTTGGTACATAAAGAACTTCATGTGAGTATAATGATATCTCATTCACTCATCCTTCCTCCTATTGGTTTTCAGAGTCTGATGCTTTAGTTGCCAGCTTACATGGACCATATCCTCGGACAATCATGGCAGGTTTGAATTCAAGGTCATATTCCTATACAAAGGTCATCCAATTTCCTCTACGCTCTCCAATTTATTTCTAGACAAACAGTGACCTTACTGTTGGGTGAGGCACTATCACCTTGGTGTGGTTCTTCAGTATCTAAGGTCTGAATTGTTTAATGGCTTTATGGATAGCAAAAGCATGTTTGTCAATTGTTGGATAATTCAATTCGACCCCTTGTAGACCAATTCTTTCAACCCCCTCGAACAATATTTACAAGGCTTTAATTCAAAAAATGGGTTGTGCATGCAACCTCCACAAGCATAGAGTAGCAAAATAAAACAATGTGGGTTGGCTTAATAGTGTCAAAGGCAAATTGAACATAAAACATAATATCAAAGGGCATAAGCACGGCATAACAAAACTAAAGAGCAACCATGCTAGCCGCAAGAGGAGGCTAGTCACGATCATTTAGGGTAGGGCCCCATCCAAAAACTGGGGGATCGACATCAAAAGGCTTAACAAGCTCCCACCCATCTAGAGGATGCCATGGAGGCTTAGGCCTTTCTAAGATGGCCAGGGACAAGGTGGGGAAATGCTTGTCATTATATTGCAAGGTTGGGGACCAACTCCTCTCGAGCTAGCATATCTCACACACGTGTCAATCAACCCGATGTCAGGACCTACTATCTCCTCAGTGGTAACTTGTTGAAGCGGGTCACGAACGTCGAGCTCAAAGCCAAGTGGCTCTCTGCTCATGGTGCATGGGGCCACATGCTAGTATTCCAGAAGTTATTGCAGGTATTCTATCTAAAGCCTCTCCTTGCAAGCCTACAATATGATCTGCAATGATGGGATGGCACGTGTCAAGGTGCAATCATTCCAAGAAAATCCCATCGACGAGATAGTTGAACTAAATTCAACACCATTTCGCTTCTTCCATAGCCAAAACAAAATCTCAACCCTAACAAGCAACTAGGCAGACTAGAATTCTATAGCCCAAGGCAGGGGTCACCTAGCAAGGCATCCCACCAAGTGACAAAAGCAAAGAGATACCACTGGCATAACAACTTAACCTAGGCCCATGCTTATTTAGTAAGGGGATGGAACCAAAATAAGTGTTTTGAAAGTTTCAGCATACCCACACTGTGGAGAGCACAAGTTTTGCACACCTAGATATGCTACTCTCTTATCAACTGGGAGACCTCCTGTTGACCACCTATTCAACT
>CBVK0100580041.1:4868-28928 GCA_900067695.1 Picea abies | reverse complement strand
TTATCCTGGGAAACCCTCTAGGGGAAGAAAACCCAGCAAAAATTCCTTAATATAGATAACCAATACAATGCCAAGAAATCTCTTATGCTAATACATAAAGTCCTCTCCTAGATATGCGCCACTCTCTCTCTCTCCTTCTTCTCCAACAACAGATCTAAACTTGTCTCTCAAAATGAGCAAGTGAGTTGTGTCTAAGTGAGGCGCTAGCCTCTTTTATTTATACAAGTCTGGCACATGTGAAGTGTCTCTTCACTGGCAGGGATGACTTCTCAAACTGGGTGGGTAAACCCACCTTTATTATATTTCTAGGCTTCTTTAATATCTGCTGGGGCCGACTTCTTATTCTGCCTATTACAATTGTCTTTTGACCATTCCGCAAAAGGGGATTTGGTCCTATTACAATAACCGACATGATCAATCCTCAATGGGGATTGATCCTTATTAATAAGAATACTCTTTACAGTTACATTATTTCAACATTCCCCCTTAACAAGAAGGGCATTCTTCAGTGACATCATGCGAGAGAGAGAGGACAACATCATCAACAACATCAAGTGGGTGAGAGGACAACATCATCAATATCATCTTGGAACACTGACTTGCGTATCTATAAATCATCAGAAGTTTTCTTCATCAAAAACATCATCATTCTCAAAGGAATGCCATCATCATCTGCATCAATATGTATTAGTGTAAAAACTGATACCTCATCATCATCACATCACAAGGCTGGCTCATCATAATACAAGAATGGCTTTACATCACAACTGTCAATCTGGAAGCTCAGTACTTGTCTCATCTCAATGTCTTGCTCTACGTCACAACACTCAAGCTGGAAGCAAGATACTAGACTGGATTTACGTCACAACTATCAAGCTAGAAGCACATTATCTTGCTTTACGTCACAACACTCAAGCTGAAAGCAAGATGCTTGTCTTGCTTTACGTCACAACCATCCGGTCGGAAGCAGGATACTAGACTGGCTTTATGTCATAGTTATCCAGCCAAAAGCTCAATGCTAGTCTCATCATATCATCTTGCTTTACGTCACAACCATCAGGTCGGAAGCAAGGAACACATCTCATCTTGCTTTACGTCTGACAACTCGGTCAGAAGCAAGGAACACATCTCATCTTGCTTTACGTCTGACAACTCGGTCAGAAGCAAGGAACACATCTCATCTTGCTTTACGTCTGACAACTCAGTCATAAGCAAGGAACACATCTTATCTTGCTTTACGTTTGACAACTTGGTCAAAAGCAAGGAACATCTCATCTTGCTTTACGTCTGACAACTTGGTCAGAAGCAAGGAACATCTCATCTTGCTTTACATCTGACAACAAGGTCAGAAGCAAGGAACATCACATCTTGCTTTACATCTGAAAACCAGGTCAGAAGCAAGGAATACATCACATCTACTCCCCCTTTTGAGGAAGGTCATTTCGGACTATGCCAAGCTTATCTCGGAAGTACTCAAACTTCACACAAGATAGGGGCTTGGTCAACATGTTAGCAACCTATTCATCCGTGGTAATGTACTGGAGCTTCAAGGCTCCTCTTTGTACCATGTCATGGATGTAATGATAACAGATCTCTATGTGCTTCGATCTGTCGTGGAATACATGATTCTCTGTCATCTTTATGCAGCTCTGGTTGTCACATAGAATCAAGGTTGCTCTCATCTCTAAGTCAAATAGGCCGGTCAACAACTTTCGAAGCCATATAGCTTCGCAGCTAGCAGAACATGTGGCAATGTATTCTACCTCCGCTGTGCTGAGAGAAATACTAGATTGCTTCCTACTCTGCCACGAGATCATAGTTGATCCCAAACTGAAACAACATCCTGAAGTGCTTTTCTTGTCAGAAACACTTCCTGCCCAATTTGCATCAGTATATCCACTCAATGTGAAATCATGGTTTCCATCATAGCTGAGACCATAATCTATTGTGCCTTTAAGGTACCTCATCACATGTTTTGCAGCCACTAGGTGAACACGTCTGGGTTCTACCAGAAACTAACTCAAGGTGTTCACAGAAAAACAAATGTCTGGTCTGGTGTTCGTCAGGTACATCAACGATCCAATAATCTGTCTGTACAGTGTGGCATCAATCAATTCTGACAAAGTATCGACCAACAGCTTCAGCTTTCGCTTCCATGGGTGTATTCATGGGCTTGCATTCCAACATGTCAAATCTCTTCAAGATTTCGACCATGTACTTCCCTTGGTTAAGGAAGATCCTCTCAAGACTCTGCCATACCTCACGACCTAAGAAATAATGCATTAGGACAAGGTATTTCAATTCAAATTCCGAGGCAAGTCTCTTTTTACATTCAGTGATAATATTTTCTTCCCCAGTCAAGAATAAGTCATCCACATATAGCAGTAAGATTACTGGCTCATTGTTCATAATTTTGAAGTAGAGATTAGAGTCTACGTTACTCTTGGTAAAGCCTAAGCTCGTCAAGAAACTATCTATACGGCCATACCAAGCTCTATGAGATTGCTTCAATCTGTATAAGGCTTTCTTCAATCTGCAGACATGAGACTTCCTGTCTTCAACCTCAAATCCTTGAGGTTTCTCTATTATATACACTTCCTCTTCGATGACACCATTTAGGAAAGTTTTCTTCACATCCATCTGGTGCAACTTCCACTTCATCTTAGCTGTAAGAGCTATGATGGTTCTGATCGAAGTGTATCTGGCCACAGGAGTGAATTTTTCTTCATAGTCAATGCCTTCCTTCTAGGAAAATCCACGAGTGACAAGTCTTGCTTTATACTTCTCAATACTTCCATCAACAACATGTTTTATTTTGAAGATCCATCTGGAGGATACCCCATCTTTATTCTTCGGTCTGGGAACTATTTTCCATACTTCGTTCTTCATTATGGATTGGTATTCCTCTGTCATGGCATCTACCCATTCTTTCCTCTTAATGGATTCTTCAAAGCAGGTAGGCTCCTCTTCTAGGAGATCACAAATCAAAGCCATATAAATGGAGAATGGCTTTGGTCTTTTCACTTGTCTCATAGTTCCTTGGGGAACACCGTACTTCTCTCCATCTTGAATAATCTCTCTAGCCCAAGCTGGCTTTCTTTTATGGAGGATCGTCATCTTGTACTTCTACTATATCATGCTCTTCTAGAAGTTCCTCATCAGGGGAAGTTACGACTTCCATCACTAGTTCTGTAGCTCTGGGAACCTCCCTCATTGCAGTGTTGGGGATTACAGGTTCCTCTTCATATACCTCTTCAAGCTGGCATAGTTTAGATTTCTTGAGCGTTGCATCTTCATCAAAGGTCACATCCCTTTTGATATCAATGTGATGTTGACCTGGTATATAGATTCTGAAGGCCTTGGAGACCTCACAGTATCCCACAAATATTCCCTTCTTTCCTGAAGGGTCCAACTTGTTTCTCTTTTCTTTAGGTATATGAATAAACACTGGACAACCAAATATTTTGAGATGGCTTACCTCTGGCTTCTTTCCGGTGAACATCTCTTCTGGTTTCTTGAGCCCAAGTGCACTATGGGACAATCGATTATGTACATAAACAACTGCCATTGCTACTTCTGCCCATAAGCACATAGGAAGATCTTGATCTTCACATCTTCCAACATGGTTCTGTTCTTCCGTTTAGCTACATTGTTTTGTTGGGGATTAGAGGGAGTAGTGAGTTCCCTCTAGATCCCAACATCTTTTCAGAAGTTCACAAACTATTTTGAGGTATATTCTCCTCCATTAACTGACCTGAGTATATTAATCTTCTTTTCAGAAAGGTTCTCTATCAAGGCTTTGAATTCCTTGAACTTGTTGAACATTTCAAATATATTCAGGTCTTACGAGTGTAATCATCAATGAACGATACATAGTATACATACCCACTAATGGAGGATGATGGCATTGAGCCACACATATCTGAATGAATGAGTTCTCGGACTCCTTCTGCCTTGCTGTCTGTCTTTGGAAAAGGGTTCTTGATGTTCTTCCCTTGTGCACATCCATTGCATACGCCTTTATGGTCACCTTTGAGGTCTGGTAAACCTGTGACTGCTTTGCATATGTATGGTAGCACCTTGTAGTTGATGTGAGCTAATCTTCTATGCCAAAGTTCACATGGATTCTTCAATGGCGTGGGTCATGGCAGCTTCTGATTGACCCTTTAGCTTATGCGAGCCACCTTCTTCTTTTCCAATGATGATTGCTTCATTTATGGTCTCTCCTTTAGCACCTTGCCTTCTGCAACCTTCACTATAGATTCCTCATGTGACCTGGAGCAAGGTCAACAAAACAACAAGAAAGAATAATTATCCTTCTGATAATATAAAGCAATAACATGAACAATCATCACAGTAGCTCCTTTAGAGCTATCACTTATAATTTATCTGAAGCAAAGATTAAAGGTAAGGAATACAATACGAAGTGAGGCCAACACTCTCATAGTGTTGTGACCAAGCATTCTTCCATGGCAACTTGGAACTAACACACGAGGTTTCTCCTAGAGGAGGTGTTAGTTGTATCAGGCAAAGTATTTACCTCTATATGCTCACATGCTATCAAGTATAATACTTTATGACGACTGCTATCTCAACTATAATCATCAACTTGTCATGTGTACCTTTGAATCTTATTAATCTTGATTAATCAAACCTGGAGCCTTGTCCTCAAGAATGAGTGCTTGCTTTTCTTCCAGGTCTCCTTCACTCAAGTGACGAGTGCTTTCTTCAACCTATCTTCTATACTGAGACAATACACTATCTTGACAGAAGGTTAGGTTAGATGATCAACTCTATGATCAACTTTTAATCCTTCTAATAATTTGATCACAGCTTCAACATGCAACACTGATCAAGATAATGTCATGACAAATGGATGCATATCAGAATAATCACACCTGGGTTGCATCATTCCTCTAAATGTGTTGGATCTTGAGATCCTTCTGGATCTATGGCAAGAGATCCATTCTCTTGCAAATACTCTTTAGGGTTTAACCACTAAACATATGTGAGTACATACCTCTGATGGCATTTGCAGGTAGTGGCTCTAGCTGGTAACAATGGTAATCATTACCAACTTTTAAGAAAACTTCAAAGGTGATTGCAATTGGTTCTACGACTGCAACTGCAACTGGTATTGCAACTGCAACTGCAACTTAGGGTTTTATGAGGAAACCCTAATTTTTCAAACTTCAAATTTTGAAATTCCAATCCAGAGAATAGATGCACTGAGCTAAGGCGAGTATGCTAGTGTAGTCAGAATTTCGAAAACCCAACTTTTACCCCCTCAAACTTGATCTGCGAATTTCTGGATTGGTGCTTTTGGTTTTCTGGTACCTCTGGTATTCTAGTACTTCTGGTACACTGGTTTTCTGGTACTTCTGGTACTTTGTGAAACTAGGGTTTCACTTTTCGGGAGATCCAAGCACTGAAAAGGTGCGCTGAGAGTGCCAAACTGATCCTTAGGGGAGGACACACTTTTCTAGATGGTTTTGGGGCTAAAAAGCTTCACCATCAAAAAACCCTAATTTTTATGTACGGTAACAGTGACGTTTTTCACTTGTGAAATATGCTTCCTTCATCTTGGCTCTGATACCATGTTAATTACATTATCATAGATGTTTGCATTTCATTCATTTATCCTGGGAAACCCTTTAGGGGAAGAAAACCCAACAAAACTTCCTTAATATAGATAACCAATACAATGCCAAGAGATCTCTTATGCTAATACAAAAAGTCCTCTCCCAGATATGCATCACTCTCTCTCTCCTTCTTCTCCAGCAATAGATCTAAACTTGTCTCTCAAAATGAGCAAGTGAGTTGTGTCTAAGTGAGGTGCTAGCCTCCTTTATTTATACAAGTCTGGCACATGTGAAGTGTCTCTTCACTGGCAGGGCTGACTTCTCAAACTGGGTGGGTAAACCCACCTTTATTATATTTTTGGGCTTCTTTAATATCTACTGGGGCCGACTTCTTATTCTACCTATTACAATTGTCTTTTGACCAATCCACAAAAGGGGATTTGGTCCTATTACAATAACCGACACGATCAATCCTCAATGGGGATTGATCCTTATTAATAAGAATACTCTTTGTAGTTACATTATCTCAACACCAGGATCAAATACAGATAATTAAACAAATATGTGTAAAATCAAATTCATGATACACAAAAAAAATATCATCAACACATTATATCACCGTGAATATCTTGGGCCTCGATGGAGAGTCGCTTGAAAGTGGAGCGCTTGGTTGTATAGCCTGCTTCGAGGAAACCTCTACTGTGGAAACCTCAGTGGATGGGGCCAATGGAAATGGTGGTGGGGGTGAGTGGCATACGGGTGCATCCATTGTGGATGAATGCGATGGAAGAGGTGGTGTAGATGGGTGGCCCGTAGGTGAATCCACTGGTGATGCATGAAAATAGAAAGATGTTGGGGGTGGGAAACAATGGACACACACCGGCTATACAAGTGATTATAACTCCCTTGGCCTAGAGTAAGCTAACCCAGAAGCATAGTCCAGGTACCCAGGGAATGCAATAGTACTGTAACTAGCGAATATGTCCGCAACTTGCATACATATTAATAATATTGAACTACTAGTACTAAATAGTAAAATTCAAAAACACAAACACAAACACAAAAAAATTGAGATTTAAACGATATTTAACTCTACACATGATACTTGTAATGTAGGTGACTTGTCCATCCCATGTGGACATTACTCGACATTGCATGTTCCCACATCCTGTAGAAACACAAGAACATGAAAAAATTGAGGATGTCATAAAATAAATAAATGACTATGGTGAATTTATCAAATGTGACACATACCTATGTATGGGCTACACCCAATGAGCATGCTTTCTCTACTGCTGCATCAGTGGTGGAGATAGGCACATATGCATCCATGGGCGTAGGGGGTTTGATACATGGACGTAACAACTGCAAAACAACATACAATAAAATATCAATATAAATACACATAATACAAAACAAATATATACCAATTAAGAACATAATGATGGTTAAGATACTAACCTCCTCCATGAATCTATGTTGTTCATTGGCCTCCATAGGCCCATAGAAGTTCTACCCGCAGATCGAGCATCTATGAGGTTCACATGCACGATTGCTATGTCCATGTGCCCTCTCCTCACTAAACTCTACTATGCGGGGTGAAGCTTCGACCCCTCTATCAATGCCATCGATAGTCACCTCTTGCCAAGACAGTGGAACAAAGCTGCCATGTTGCACTAGGCTCTGAGTCAATGATGAAATAACTCGTTGTACCTGCTGCAATCTCTCTGCAACAGAAGGATGCTGGGCAAGGGGGTCAGGCCTTCACCTGGGGGTACGAGGACCTAACATGGGATTGTGCCTTACATGCTCTTGGTCATTTGTGGACCCTTCACCCACCCCCTGGAACTCACCCATGTCAAAGTAGTTGACATGGTGACCCAAAATAAATTCCGCCCATAATTTTCTCAAAAAATATAAGGGCACCTCCTTGTTATTGCAGGGAGGTTTATCAAAAACCATATACCACCTATCCATCCATTTTTTATTAATTTGTGGATGGATACACCAATCAATACAAATGCATTTTTTGGTCAAAGGTAGTTTTTGTCTATTTCGAGGATCCCTAAAAAAAGACAATAGTTCTTGTTTTGAAATACCCAAGTCTTTGACTTGGTTTTTATCCAATCTAGTGTTGTAGTACTCAAACATTCTTGTCCTATACTAAAAAATATAAGTCAATTCCCTTTGGGCACTTGTAATGGACCTCACAATGACGCCTAAAGAAGTAGCCAAGGACACTTTGCTTGGTTCTTTGGTGCCCATTAACTAATGTACAAGTGTTCTTAAAGTATCCAACCCTTCATCAATTTTGGTGTTTAGAGCGGGTGGTTGTAGTGGATTGGAGTTTTTCTCTCCTTGGTCTGTTGGTGGCCGGTTTACATTGTCACCGGGTTCCATTTTGTAATATATGTTGCAGTTTAATAAGGCAATTTAATAAGTGGACTTATGACTAAGGTATTATAAACGACAATGTTATTTTATCCCAACAAAATCATTAACATAATTTTGTGTAAAACTGATGCAGGAGCATCTCAAGCGAGCTAGCGTGGAGACAAAAGATAGCTGGAAAGGCGCCCAACGCAAATTTTGAAAATGTCTTGAAACATTAATGAAGTCATCAAGTGGAGGCACACTTGTAAAAATGTAAACAGACCTTGAGCGATCCGCTCTCGTCCTTAGTAGGTGGAAATGAATTTATGATAGTTAATGCAAGTAGATAGAATTTAATGCGTGAATTAGACAGTTTAGAATGAGAGAGGGAAACGAGATATAGACACCCTCATTGTGTAATTGTAGGATAGTGAAGAACATTACTAAGAAAAGAGCATACAAAGTTGGAACAGAAAACCAGTGTTTGAAAACACCCATGTACAGATATTTGAGTTAATAGAAGAAGTCTTAATTCAGATTCATGGCATTGTATTTGTTTCTTGTATGTGTATGCTGAATGGTATGTTCATGGTTTTACTCTTTCTGTTATACATTTGATTTCTATGTTGTTTATGAATGATTTTAGGGTTATGTTTGAAGTCTGAGAGAGAAAGAGTTAGGAAATGAGTTTCAATTGTTTCTCTGTCTGAGCGAGAGTTCCTGTAAGGAGTGCAGTTGAATTGTCTGCAAGGAGTGCGTTGACAAAGGGTTCAGAGGTTTGTCTCTGAAAGCTCAGATAGGATAGCTTTTGTCCTCATTTCCTCAAAGGTGCAGTTAGGCACAAGAGCCGTGCAGAGTGTGCGCAGGCCAAGTGAAGCTTCGGGGGTTTGTAACCTGAATGAATTGTTGAGAGACTGCTGCTGCAGGGAGTGCGCAGAGTCGAAAGGAGTTCAACACTTGAAAGTGTTTGAAGGTCTTCCGCAAGGAGTGCTAGCAGGATTTTTCTGAAAGACTTGAAGTCGGGAAAACCCTCATAAGGGTTCGAACCTTCGAAGTTGTCGAAGGGAAGCAAGAGGTTAAGTGCCTTGAAGAATTGAAAGGAGGTGCAGTGACATCGTGCTGCAGGGGGACGAGTTCCATGCAGAGAAATATTTTATTTAAATTTCACGGAGGTTCTCAAGGGAAGAAACGAATGGTTGAAATTCTCCGTAGAAAATTTGCGAAGTCCTGCCAGCCGTCCGATCTGACAGAGAAGCAAGGGGGTTACGACTATTTCCCCAGTTTCAAGCTCATGAGATCGTGAGTCGTCGGCCCTCACTTAGATACCCGTCAGTTGTAGGATCTGACAGGAGTTGCACTAGGTTTAAACCCTCGCAAGCGGAGCGAAAGTATCGAAAGGAGTCGGGATATCGGGACTTCGGAATTCAGGATATCAGAAGTCTCGAGGGCAAGCGATCGAGTCACTCCACGATGAAAATCCCGAAACAGATCTGAGCCGTCCATCAGTTGGGACACGTGGCGGAGATCGGAAGCCATCGACATATCGGGATTCGACATTTCGCGAATCCTGAAGACGAGACGTTCGAAGCATTTGAAATCGCGAAATCGTGAAATGATTGAGGACCGTCCATCATAGGAGGATGCGTGGCGGAAATCCTTGAATTCAGGGAAAATCCCGATAGAAAAATCCATCGGCTTATCGGGGTTCGACGTTTCGTGAATCCTGGAGACAAGAAGCATGCACATTTCGGAAACGCGAAGTCCGAAATCCCGACAAGGTGGAAAGCTCTGTTGTGGGGCCAACTGATGTCATTTCATCATATAGGAGGTCGGATATCGAAACTTTGAAAGTTCTGAGGGAAAGAACCCATAGGCATTTGATTTCTCGAAATTGTGAAGCGACGAGGACTGTCCATCATAGGGGGACGCGTGGCAACAATCTAGGGTTTCGGGAAAAATCCTGAAAGGCAAGGTCATTTCGGCACTTCGGGAATCGACACTTCGAGAGTCGAGAGACCAAGAGGTCGGGCGTTTGAGTCGCGAAAACCCGAAAGGGACTACGGTCGTATAAGGGAAGGTCATGTGGACCAAAGGTATAGCCCAGGGGGCTAAGTGAAGTTAAATCCGTTTCGGCAAATCGGCATATCGGAGATCGAAAGATTGAGAAGACCGAGGTTCTCGACAACGGGAATCAGAAAACCCCGAAACTCGAAATTTCTGTCGGGGAGAAATCAGGTATGTGCAGAAGCCGTGATAGGGGAAATGGAAGGACCTGTGGACCGGGTTTTTAACAGAGATTCCAGTGAGGAATCAAAAGAGCCACTCCAGCTCGAAGGTGAAATTAGAACGATTCGTTAAGACTGGGAGGTTAGCACAGAGACTCTGGCCGAGGTAGAGGCTTAGTCTACGTCAAAAACAAAGAAAAACTATGTGTTATCTTTAGAATGAACTTGAAAAAAACCTATACGAGAATGGTGAATTGTTGAGAGATTTATATTCAAGTATTAATTATGTGTAGAGAACCTTGCTAATAAGTTTTCAATGCCATTGGGATTTACATCCATAACCTATGACTAATTTTTTATTTTTATTTTTGCAAAACCAAGAAAGGAAATGAAAAAAAATCAAACATACATTTCTTGTGATGGACATGGTGGCAAGATCATGCGCTTTGGTCCTTCTTCACTTGTCCTTTTTGCTTGCTCAATGAAGGAAATTCGCAAGGCACAGTGTGCAAATGAGCACAAAACACGCACCCCAGTCCTTAAAAATGGGCACAACAGGAACACATGAGCGTTCATGCCGATGAACCTACATGGCAAGCTTGTTGGAGGTTCGGGCCTTGCCAAACCTATATGATTAGGAACATGTGCACATTCCTAAGAATACACACGCATTCCTACTGACCCCCTT
Source organism: Picea abies (assembly GCA_900067695.1). Classification (NCBI taxonomy): domain Eukaryota; kingdom Viridiplantae; phylum Streptophyta; class Pinopsida; order Pinales; family Pinaceae; genus Picea; species Picea abies. The sequence goes on along the minus strand of CBVK0100580041.1, from coordinate 18,060 downwards.
GTCACTTTTTCGGCTGCCAACTTCGTGCACTCACCCTACTATTTTTAAGCTACCCCTAAAATAAAATGATAAGAATATGAAGATAATAGAAAGTTGATTTAATTTTAACTTTATTAATTTCTATTTTTTAGAAACCACTAAAATAAGAGAATAAGAAGATACTTTTTCAGAAACCACTAAAACAATAGAATAAAATAATGAACGTACCAGATGGTTTGATGGCTATGTTGGGCTTGTTGAATTTAATCCACCTTCAAAAAATGGTTCAACTTTACCATATGGGCTTGAAGAACAATATCACAAGGCGTTATCTAGAGTTAGGAAGAAGCCTCCTTAAATTCCTCCTTGGTTACATTTGTTTTGAGAATGCTAGACAATGGCTAGTGGCTAATAAAACCTCCAAAGGAAAGCCATGATTCAACCCAGTTGATGTACCATTCATATGGGAAATAATGTGCGTAGGAATAAAGATTTCAATGCAACATGACGATGGCCCGAGAAGGCTTGACTCTTCCAAAAATGAGTTATGAGTATTTTCTCTTTTGAACAAACAAGAACAAACTGTGTCGATAGAACCTTCATTACAATCCTTGAAGGAAGGTTAGTTTGAATGGTTAGGGTTATATGAATTACCTAATAAATATCTATATTAAAAATGTTAGACATTCAAGTGAATTTTTTTTGCTAATTATAATATCTAAATTTATTATCAAAAGCACTGTTTGGATATTTCGAGAATTTTTTGGAAAAGTTTTTATATGACCCACAAGAACATATAAAGTTTAATATACCACGATCTTTATGTTAATGAGGGTTGTCAACAAGGCATTGGTACTTCTTAGTAATATAATGTTTGACAAGACATTCATACTTCTTATTAATATAATGGTTGATTGGTTGTGATGTGAATATGCTTGTTACTCCTTTCACTCTTTATGACAAAAATAAACTCTCATGGGCTATTCATAGTAGTATGTTGTATTCATACTACTTTTTTATAAAAAAATAGTATGCTGTATTCATACTACTTTTTTATAAAAAAATAGTATGTTGTATTCATACTACTTTTTTATAAAAAAATTAATTTTACTTTGATTGAAAAAAGTACGCACAACAATATATAAACTCTAATATACCACAATCCTTATACTAACCCTTGGAATAGGTTAGAAGAGCTAAAAGTTCCCTCTGAGTTGAGAGTTGTTGCAATAAGGTTGTATGAGACTGTTATTGCCAAGTTTAGGAGCATTGAGGGATGGTAAAAAAAATTTAAATGCAATATAGGAGTCCAACAAGGTTGTCTTCTATCCCCTACCCTTTCTGGCATATACATTGACAAGTTAGAAGATTGATTGGAAACTGCAGGTTGTGTTGGATCGACTCTTGCTAGTATAGTCATCATCATTCTTCTATATGCCAATGATATTTATCTCATGGAAAGTGTTGGTTAGACTTCACTCTCTACCTACTTCTTGGGATGACCCAGGTTCATATTTGAACAGGTTTCCAACAAAACCCTCTGAAACTATTGGCCCTCCTGATAAACCAGAAGGCAACACAACACACAGAGTGCACTGCACAGTCTCACCCGAGATAGTTCTATGGGTGACTACAAAGCGCAAGTGCTTGTAGTCTAGGAAGGAGTGGGGATCTGATATTCTATTTGATCTTCTTCAGGCCTTGATCAGATTATTCTCTCTATTATTCCTACGATTCATTCATCTGTCTAGCCTAAACATGCATTCTAATAGATCTAACTCAACCATTCATTCATCCATTCATAATCTAACTACTGATAGAATGTAAATATGCAATAAACAACACACATAACACATGTTTTACTGTGGTTCACCCCCTCCTGGGATACATCCACAAAGATCTGGCTTCTTAGGCTCTTTTATTAGGTTTGTTGTAAAATATGACATTGTGCGCACTATATCTCCAACCATACAATCATGAAAAAGGTTCAACAATCTCTATGAGGCGGACTAGATCACACTAGGATCCTCAGCCCGTGATCTAACCCTCAATCTCTAGCTACTTGACTCTTCTACAACCCAACAACTTACAAAATCATATCAGAACTACAATAGTCGAACTGAATCAATATTCTAGTCGATCCCAACAGAACGAATTCGAACCCCGAATTAGAGCTCCTAGGTTCTCATTTATACTAATTTACAAGCTTATTAGCCATTACAATCTCTTACCAAAACCCTAACCCTAACATGGTTAGGTTTTCCTACTTGCGCACCTTGCATGATTTCCTCCTTTGCATGCAGCTTTTCCTTGCACGCGCTACTTTTCCTGTTAGATATCATTCTCCAAAATTGGGCCTTACTTTACCAAAATTGGGTATTTTCTCAAAATAGGCCTATGCCCAACATAAAGGAATCCATATGACCTCAGTAAGCAGCTTAGATTCTTCAAAAACTTCTTCTTTAGTACAAGAATGACTGTGAACATTGACAAAACAAAGGTTATGATAATTGAATCCCAAAAGATCACCTACGATAGTTTCATATATGACAATAATAGTTTGGAGGAAGTGACTTCGTACAAGTATCTTGGAAGGATATTCATCATAAGCTCAATTAGAACTATAACAACAAGAAAATGATAATGGAGGGTGGAAAGCTTATTATGGGCTTGAAAGTAATTGTAAATTAGAGAACCTTTGGCTATGGGATAAGAAAAATCTCTTGCTTGAGGCTCTTGTCACTCATGTTATCGTATATGGATGTGAATTTTGGGGATGCAATATCTCTTGAGGATCCTAGAAAAATATAGAGTATATCCAAAATAATTTTATCACTTATAATCTCAAAATTAAAGGCAATACACCCTATCCCATCCTCTTCATAGAAGCAAACCTTTCCTCCGTTGAGAGTACATCTATGATTAGGTACTTAATATACAAGAACAAGATAAACAACATGGATGACATGAGGCTCTCCAAAATTGCATCAGATTGGATTGCCAAAATCACAAGTGACTCAAGAGGGGATGGCATAATGATGCCAAGTCTTGGCTAAATCATTGGGGAATAAAGGAAGAAGTTATGTGTAGTGTAGCTAGAGAGGTATTGTGGGGTCCAGAGAGCCCATAGTGATATAATGGAGGCCATTCAATGTAAGGTGGACTAGGTCCATTATATTATTAAATAAGTCCCAATATGGTAGTTAGATATATTAGTATAAACATAATAAATGTCATAGGACTTACTAGAAGGTTCCTCCTCTAGAATGTTCTTAGGTGGTTGGTAGCACTATATAAAGGGGTTCAAGCAATGTAATGGGATGTAAAGAAGAAGTATTGTATTTTGAGTGATAGTTCATTAGGAGGTTGCCCCCTCGAAGAGGCAAGTGAACATGAGAGGATCCCTTCCATAATAAGATCCATTGTATGGTGTTGCCCTACCCTAAGGGTTTGATAATAATAAAATGGGGTTCTTCTATATTGTTTTTGAATATATTGTGGTGCTTTCATAATCAGGTCTTTGGTACTTAACAATTGGTATCATAGCACTTTCTTTGACAAAAAATGGACAATTTTTTAGTTTTATTTTTTTTGCAGATTTTTGAAGAATAAAAAGCGGGTCGTGGTACTCCATAAAATTCATGTAGTTTTTGGTGCATAATTTGCAGAGAATGGTTGTAGACCTGATTTCCTCTCAGAAAAACAACTAATAAAAAAAATCGTCTAAATCAAAGTTTGGGAAGTGAAGTTATCATCATTTTAAAATTTGCTAATTTTCAAGGTTTTTCCACGGACGACTGCGTGATTTTTCTGATTTCTCTAGTAGTTGGGGCCAAATTTTCCCAAACAAGTTACATATCTAAGTTCCTTTCACAATTTCACTCAATTTAAAAAATAAATCACTTGAATCGAAGCTCTGTAAGTGAAGATATTGTCGATTTAAAATCGACCATTTTCTAAGGTCTTCGTGATGATGACGAGACTGTAGAGCTCATAACTTTTCACAGAGTGCTCATATTGCTACAAGATCAATGCCATTGGATAGATAATTTTAAGAGTTTTCATTTTGTGTATTATATGTGGTGTTTCCAATGGATATTCGAATCTTCAACGAAAGTTGGCAGACTTCAAGACAAACATCCAGACAATAGTTCACCAGGCAGAGCAAAATAGGTCTATTATGAAGACCATCAACGATGAATACACTGAAGAAATATATGCTTGGTATGATTATGCGGATGCATGTGATGATTGGTATATGGATAGTTTTCATTTCTGGGATGATAACCACTTTGATATTTTATATGATGCCTCTACTCCACCTTATGTAGAGAACATCAATGTGACAACTGGGGAGCCAATTATGACTACATGTGTCTAGCTTGCATATTCTACGATGGTATTGTTCCTTCCAGATTCAACTTTGCCCCTTTCTCACTATGTGGATGGATCTGCTTATTTAGATCCACATGATCAGTGTCAGTCTTTGGAGCATCATTTTTAGTTGGTTATTGAGTTCTGATATCTTCCGCATGGAGTTCACATGAGCACTTGGACATGTGACCCAGGTTTACAATGGCGGGTGGACTACTTCAACATGGTGGCTTTCATTTCTACATGGGACCCTGGTTCTTTAGTCTAGTTTAGCACTATGGCCCACACTTATCCATGGGACCCTGGTATATGGTTGTACACCCTCATAACAAGCGTTGAGGACAACACTTTCATAAGGAGGATGGAATGTAGTGTAGCTAGAGAGGTAGTAGGGGGCTCAGAGGGCTCATAGTGATAATAGTGGAGGCCATTCAATGTAAGGTGGACTAGGTCCACTATATTATTAAATAAGACCCACCATGGTAGTTATATATATTAGTATAAACATAATAAATGTAAGAGGACTTACTAGAAGATTCTACTTCTAGAAGGTTCCTCCTCTAGAATGTTCTTAGGTGGTTTGTAGCACTATATAAAGGGGTTCAAGCAATGTAGTGGGATGTGAAGAATAAGTATGTATTTGGAACAATAGCTCATTAAGAGGTTGCCTCCTTAAAGAGGAAAGTGAACATGAGAGGATCCCTTCCATAATATGATCCATTGTATGGTGTTGCCCTACTTTAAGGGTTTGGTAAGAATAAAGTGTGGTTCTTTTTTATTGTTCTTGAATATATTGTGGTGCTTTCATAATCAAGTCTTTGGTACTTACCATTATTTTGCAGAATACCGATAATATTAATAATATTGTTAAAGCTAAATTTAAGGAGAAATTTGGTGCGATAAAGAATTAGAGGACAAACGAAAATTAAGATACTATAAGGAGGTGATTAACCCTAATCTTGAATACCAAAAGTATCTCTTTGTTTTGACTAGTGTCAAGAAGAGAATCAATATTGCTAAAATAAGAACTAATTCTCATGAGCTGCATATGACACTAGACATTGGACAATTCCCAAAACACCATGACATGAAAGAATCTATCACCTTTGTGACACTTGGAGGGTTGAAGATGAAAAACACTTTCTCCTAGAGTCCCATACATATCCCTATATTAGATCCCAATTTCAAAATATTTGTCACAATACCAACCTTACTAACCATCCAAGTCGTCAAAACTATAATGATCTTGGAACACTTCTCCTAATGCATTTCAAGCATCGAAGTAACATTTTAAAGAAATCTAATAATATCTTATCTTTCTCAAGGTTAGATAAACCAATTCTTGGTCTCAATGGACGTTAAACTTCATCATCATCACCAATAAAAAATCCCGTAAAATCAATGCTTTCTAATAAAATAATTTTAATTAATAATTTGTCCTTGAGGTCTAGAGTAGTCAGTGAGGGAGTGCGCTGTTAAGGCACTCCCTAAGTGAAAGTCACTAGTTCGAAACCCCTGGGGACACCTCAAATCTATCCATGTTAAGAGTTGGTGTGGTCCAGGCCGAGTGCAATCCCCGGATGACTTTGACGGCTTAGATGTCGCTGGGTCGTGGCATCTTAGCCACAAGCAGTCCCTCGCCAATCACAAGGTTTAGGATTACCAAACAAAAAAAATGTTAATTAATAATTTATTTTTTGAAAAAATGTCATGTCTAGACATGGGAAATTTAGACATATCTAACTCTTTGACCAATCACAAAATACTTATTCGAATTTTAAAAACTATGGAAAAAAATTAAATTAAAAAAATTACTTTAATAAAAAAAAAATGGACATTGTTTTTAATAAAATAGGTCAGTTCTATGGCTCACTATATATTCTGCAAGTATAAGTATAATAATGCGTTTTAATAAAATAATGATTATTTGTGTATATAGGTTTCCACACTTAGTCATATTGCTACACAAATTTCTAGATAAATACTGTGTAAGAAGTAGGTTTGAGTAGACACTCCACCCATCATACAAAAGAAGTCTCATATGTTAGAAAAAAGTGCTAATATTTATATAGGAAGATTGGAAATGACCATTGAAGATTACAAAGGGGAAAAATAATAAAGTAATGAATTAGTTGTGAGATAAATTAATGAGAAAAATAATTCATTAATTATGTAAAGCAAGGCCTAATTAATTACTTTATTATTTTTCACCTTAGTAATCTTCAACGGTCATTTCCAATCTTCTTACATAATCCTTAGCACTATTTTCTAACATATTGAGCTTCTTTTGTCCTTGATGATGGGTGGAGTGTACAGTCAAATGTTGGAGTTTCAAAAAAACTTTTTACATAATGTTTATCCAAAAAATTGTCTAACAAAATTATGATTATCCAAAAATTTATCTAGCAAAATTATAATTAATTAATTATAACATAAATTTAATTGTTATTTAGTTTTCCACCATATAAATTGTGGCCCAAAAATGAAAGAAATAGACCTCTTATTGGCCCAAAAATGAAAGAAATAGACCTCTTATGTGAATACTTCATCAGATAAATTTACCCTTTATGATTAATTAATTATAACATGAATTTACTTGTTATTTAGTTTTCCACCATATAAATTGTGGCCCAAAAATGAAAGAAATAGACCTCTTATGTGAATACTTCATCAGATAAATTTACCCTTAATGAATATCATGTAGCTTGAGCTTGATTAACAATTGTTTGCAATGGAGCGGCTCTGAAAATAACATGAAACATAGCTGTGTTCATGCATTCATGGAGTAGACCAACCAGCTCTGCCAATGGTTAAATTATTGTCTCCATTATCAGGAAACCATAGGATTAGAATCGCATCATTTATGAAGGCAATGCTTGACATCAAAGCTACTAACACTTCTGCTGCTGTTCTTAAGCCTTCTCCCAATGCCAACCATCACACTCCTCCTCAAGATGTAACAGAGCTATGTAAGCAGGGCCGATTAACAGAGGCTCTGAATATCTTGCATTTCATTGACGATCATCGATACATAGATGATTCTGTTTATGATTGTCTCTTGCAGGGCTGTCTCAACAATAAGGCCTTGCCAGAAGCCAAGCTAGTCCATGCCCACATGATCCAAACTGCCTTTGAATGCAATGAGGCTTCTTTAGGAAACAAGATTCTAAGTATATATGCCAAGTGCAGGATTCTGGTGGACGCTAACCGAGTTTTTGATGAAATCCCTGAACGAAATATTGTGTCTTGGACTACCATGATTGCGGCTTTCTCTCGCCATGGATATGGTCAAGAGGCCTTGGATTTGTTTAAAGAAATGCAGAGATCAGGCATCAAACCCAATCAATTCACGTTTGCTAGCGTTATCCCGGCTTGTACTGATTTGGGAGTTCTCAAGGAGGTCCACGAAGGAATAATTGCTAATGGGTTTAACCTGAATGTGTTTGTGGGGAATGCTCTTGTGGACATGTATGCGAAATGCGGGAGTGTGGTGAATGCACGCAAAGTGTTTGACGAAATGCCCCACCGAGATGTGGTGTCTTGGACATCCATGGTTGCAGGATACGCACACAGTGGGCATGTTGAAGAGGCTCTGGAGCTCTTTCAGAGGATACCCCAGAGAAATGTAATCTCATGGAATGCAATGATTGCTGGATATGCACAGAGCGGATGCCATGACAAGGCTCTGAAGCTCTTCTGGGAAATGCCAGAACGAGATGTAGTCTCATGGAATGCTATGATTGCAGGATATGCACAGAATGGGTGTGCAGAGGCGGCTTTGAGTTTTTATCAACAAATGCAGGTAGCGGGTTTAAAGCCAAATTCAAAAACCTTTGCCAGTGTTATCCCGGCATGTGCCAACTTAGCACTTATGGAACCAGGCAGGAAAATCCATGAAGAAGTGATCAGGAATGGATTCCAATATGATATTGTGGTAGCCAATGCTCTTGTGGACATGTATGGGAAATGTGGGAGCATAGACGATGCTCGAAATATATTTGACAAAATGGCTCAACGAGATGTAATCTCATGGAATGCTATGATCGCAGGATATGCACAGAGTGGACATATTGATGAGGCTTTGAAGCTCTTTCAGGAGATGCCTGAACAAAATGTGGTGTCGTGGACAGCAATGATTTCAGGATATGCACAGAATGGGTATTGTGAGGAGGCCTTGAAACTTTTTCATGAAATGCAACTGGTAGGTATTAAACCAAATTCAAACACCTTTGCGAGTGTTATTTCAGCATGTGCCAACTTAGCAGCTTTGGAACGTGGCATTGAGGTACATGATGAAGTAATCAGAAATGGATTTCAGTCTGATATCTTCGTAAGGAATGCCCTTATAGACATGTATTCAAAGTGTGGGGACATTGGGAAGGCACACAATATGTTTGCGGAAATGTCCCAGTGGTGTGTGGTCTCGTGGAATACAATGATTTCTGCATATGCTATGCATGGTTATGGCAAGGAAGCCCTTAAACTCTTTGAAGAAATGGAGCAATCTAACATAAATCCAAATCATATCACATTTGTTGGTGTTTTGTCTGCATGTTGCCATGCAGGACTAGTGGCCGAGGGTTGGCGCTACTTTGATTGCATGACTCAATTTTATCACATTACACCTACAATGGAGCACTATAGCTGCATGGTTGACCTTCTTGGCCGTGCTGGAAGCCTAGAGGAGGCACAAGGTTTCATCAATAAAATGCCTGTAAAACCAGATGTAAATGTGTGGAGGTCTTTGCTTGGTGCATGTAGAGTCCATAACAATATAGAGCTAGGAGAATATGTAGCAGAACGCCTTTTTGAATTGGATCCAGAAAATGCAGCACCTTATGTGTTACTGTCAAACATTTATGCCACAGCTAGAAGGTGGGATAAAATTGAAAAGGTTCGGAATCTGATGAAAGGGAGGAGCATGAAAAAGAAGCCTGGAGGAAGTTGGATTGAGATCAATAAGCAAGTAAATGCTTTCCTTGTAGGAGACAGATCACACCCACAGACTGACGAAATTTATGCAGAGTTAGAAAGATTGTCTGGGCAGATGAAGATGGCAGGTTATGTTCCTGACACAAGATTTGCACTGACTGATGTAGAAGAAGAGCAAAAGGAACAAATTATTTACCACCATAGTGAGAAACTGGCAATTGCATTTGGGCTTATAAACACCTCCCCTGGGACAACTATCAGGGTTATCAAAAACCTTCGAGTGTGTGGTGACTGCCACTCTGCCACCAAGTTCATCTCCAAGATTGTTGAACGGGAAATTATTGTGAGGGATAATAATCGTTTCCATCATTTCAAGGATGGGCAGTGCTCTTGCAGGGATTATTGGTGATGCCAAGTGAAAAATGCAGGCATTATTGGTGATGCCAAGTGAAAAAATCTATAAACTTAGTCATATGAAATTCAAGAATGGGCTGTGCGCTTGCAGGGATTATTAGTGACGCCAAGTGAAAATACCGATAAACTTAGTCATATGAAATGCAACATTGACTACTTAGTCAACTGAGCCGACATGGACATGTCAACCTTGCATTGGAATTCAGAGAGGAGGTATTGATTTGATTTCTGACCAAGTTTAGCATATGTTTTGTTCTAGACTGGTCGAATCCTTGTGTAGAATAATCCTTTTTAACAGATATGATGCCCCTGCTGAACTGATAGAACACAAATAATGTTTTATACTGCATATAATGATTAAATATAACAACTTTGACCTTCCATTTGTATACAGTTGTCCTTGGCGTCTTTTCTAATTTACGTTGAATGAATTTGAAAGCTTGAGTGGAATGCAGAAGCTAGATTAACCATGTTGCATATATTATGGCTTGGAGATGTGATGTCTTTGGCATTTTGTGATAGGAAGGAAGTTTCATAAAAGTCACTGCAGCTGAGTGGAGCTTCAAGAAGGACAAAATCAGGAGATGGTAACATATAATACCTGTACAATGTACAGCTTTTGTAGCTTCTCCTTTGATACTTCTGAAGGATGATACAGAATACCTGGAATTATCTGCTATATGTTTGCAAAATTCTGCAAAATAAGCAAAATCTACCTCATTTTTTGAATAACAAAGTTCAAATTCCTGTTTGGACTAACCAGCTGAACAGAAAGATGCAATCCAGTGTGCTCTAGAAGGAAGCTTGCCAATTTCATACTTCTCCTGTTTGTAGCTTCTCCTTTCATACTTCTGAAGGATGATACAGAATACCTGGAATTATCTGCCATATGTCTGCAAAATTCTGCAAAATAAGCAAAATGTACCTCATTTTTTGAATAACGAAGTTCAAATTCCTGTTTGGACTAACCAGCTGAACAGAAAGATGCAATCCAGTGTGCTCTAGAAGGAAGCTTGCCAATTTCAGGTAACCTTACCAGTCTTTCTATGAACTTTTCTATTTTTGTGATCTAATACTTATGTTCTGCTTTTGATCATTTAGGGTCTTACCTTGAAATTCACTTACCTTGAAATTCACTAGGAAGTGTTATTTAGAGATTTTCTTATTAATTACTATGTAAGGCAGCGGGCTATAGCTATCACTTCCAAAGTTATATGCATCTAATAGATTGTGATTTATAATTCTAACATATAAAACCTAAAGTTTTTGAAGGCTTTTATGAAGAAGGTATGGCTTGGCAAATGTTGCCTGTTTATTATTTCATTAAAATTTACTACCTTGCCTCCCGTTACAAGATGATGTATAGTTGTAAACAGATAGACATATTATGGTTGATTATTATAAAATGCTTATATATGTGTGTCTGTAAGCATGCAGGTGCACGAGGGTCTGGCACAAGTGTGCACGCTTCATTCTTTTGTAGGCTATTAGTTGAATTTTAAATTTCTAATTAGTATTGTTATTTTAGTATTTATTTAATAAAATCCCTTAAATGGAGATGTAGTTAACTCTGTGCAATAATCTCTACCAGTTATCTGGATAATGATAAAGCTTTCGAGTCTTGACCATTTACCAAATAATTCCTGTGGTGATTTGAAGTTTGAACATGGACAAACATTTGAATTCGAGAGCTCTAATATGCCTACGTGGGTTACATGGCTCCTTTTGGTATGTGCAGATTATGGAAGTGAGGTATGAACATCAGAGTTTGTATAACTTTTGCAGGTTGGGTTCAGACTCTAGAACTCTAGTTAGAGATTTTTGTTCTCTGATGAAGGAAGTGAAGACAGATTGTTCCCTGAATTCTAATGCTTGCATTTTGGAACCAAAAACATACGCCTTCTTGGAATTGTCCGACTTCACTGACACATAATTTCCTGATGATATTTAGGTTCTAGTTAACTGTATCTTTTATAATTTTTATTATAATCAATGATTTTTGAAAGAAAATTTGCTTTATCTGGGGTGAGCTTTACTGAAGTGTTGTCATTACATTTTATCTTAATATATGAGAGGATAACCATTTCACCTGGTTTCTGTTGACTTCTCTGTCAGAATAAGTATCCTCTAAAGGAGCATTCTCTGACGACAATAGACATATGTTGTCAGTTTTGGGAATTATCCCGTTGACAACAATTCATTCTATATCTCTGATGACGGGGCAGCAATGTTGAAACTAGGGATTGAGAAATCAATCATTCAGTTTCAAAATCACCAATTCAAGAAATATTATGAAATATTCATGGCTTCAATAGGAAGGGGATTTATAAGCCCAGAAGCTTCCATCAGGTTACAATATACAACACTGGCTAGCATTGTGTATGTTTTTCTGAGGTCCGTGGTTTAACAATGCAGAAGTATTATCACAATATCCCAAACACATGGAATTTTCTGACTTAGTGTTGATACTTGGAGGGTTTGAGTGGCCAGGATATAGTATGAACTCAACATAATCTTTCAATTCATTGAATTCTTTGTTCAGTCTTATATAGATGGCCTTTTTATTTTTACTATATAGATAAATATTAAATCATAAACATTTGCTGTGCTTACATTTCAGAATTTCAGGAAATGTTTATCCGTTTCTTTTCTTTATTTTTTGTAAAATCATTTAAACTGTTTATCTCACAAGTCAATGAGCAAAGCTGTAACAGTGTGACACTATTTTAAGTGTCAAATATTTGAGAATGCTCCTTAGATCCCTTTCCCTCTGCCTCATCGCAAGCCCAATAACAATGAGATGTATCATTTACAACCATAATGCTTGGAGCAACATTTTTTATGCTTGTGTGGGATCCTTCAGTAATATATGAAGAAGGTAACATAATTCATGTTATCCTTAGATCTATGCAATAGGGATTATGCTCTAACATCCACTCTATTGCACATTTTTTGCATGGTTTGAGAAATAGAGTGAGTTATCGATGTCCTCAATAAGAACCACATACTTGGTGGTCTCGATGAAAAATTTCATTTATCTTTGTGTTTGTATTGACCTTAGGAATATCTTAGCCTACATACTAAGCAATGGGCGCAATCATGCTAAATTTTCATGTTCCTAGAGCCTTATAAAGCAAGTAGGCTCTCTTCATGACTTTTTTATATAATGTTTATAGATAGAATTACCTTCTTTCAACAAGGGCCTCAAGGTCTAGGACAATTTCCTCCTTTCTAATGAGATCTACGACAAACATGACTCCCATGGTGAAGCATGATTGTGAAATGCTTAAGATACGAATCTAAGTTGTAATGGTCACTTATCAAATGAATACATAGAACAAATCCTCTCTTACATGGGTGTCCACAAAAGGTTTGATTTTGAAATTGTATCTAAAGCTTTATATTGTCATTTAGAAACTCCTCCAAATAAAAGAAGTATGGCTTGGTGTTTAGGATATATATATATATATATATATATATATATATATAAAAG
>CBVK0100580040.1:0-22235 GCA_900067695.1 Picea abies | reverse complement strand
CTCTTCCGATCTCACAGTTGTTGCAAAACATGTGATGAGATACCTTAAGGGTGCATTGGATTTTGGTCTCAATTATAATGGAGATCATGACTTCAAACTGAGTGGATATACCGATTCATATTGCGCTGGAAGTGTCTTTGATAGAAAGGGCACCTCGGTTTGTTGTTTCAATCTGGGGTCAACCATGATCTCATGGCAGAGTAACCATGATCTCATGGCAGAGTAGGAAGCAATCAAGTATTGCTCTCAGCATGACAAAAGTGGAATATATAGCTACATGTTCCACCAGTTGTGAAGCCATATGACTTCGGATGTTGTTGACATATTTATTTGATCTGGAAATGGAAGCCATCGTGATCCTATGTGATAACCAGAGTTGTATAAAGATGATGTGTTCCATGATGAGTCAAAGCACATAGAGATCCGATATCACTTCATTCATGATATGATGCAAAGAGGAGCTATAAAGCCCCATTATGTTGGCACAAATGAATAGCTTGCAGATGTGTTGACCAAGCCTCTGTCTTGTGTAAAGTTTGGGCACTTTCGAGACAAGCTTGGTGTAGTCTGAAAGGACCTCCCTCGAAAGGGGGAGTAGTGTTGATGTCAGCCTTGTGCTGAAGATTTCTAGCCTTGTGTTGATGTTGTTGTGATGTCAGCTTCATGCTGAAGATTTCCAGCCTTGTGTTGTGATGTTGTTGTGATGCCAGCCTCGTGCTGAAGATTTCCAGCCTTGTGTTGATGTTTTTGAGATGCCAGCTTCGTGTTGATGTTGTTGTGATGCCAACCTCGTGCTGAAGATTTCCAGCTTCGTGTTGATGTTGTTGAGATGTCAGCCTCGTGCTGAAGATTTCCAGCTTCATGTTGATGTTGATGAGATGCCAGCTTCATGCTGAAGATTTCCAGCTTAGTGTTGATGTTGATGAGATGCCAGCTTCGTGCTGAAGATTTCCAGCCTTGTGTTGATGTTGTCGAGATGCCAACTTCATGCTGAAGATTTCCAGCTTCGTGTTGATGTTGTTGTGATGCCAGCCTCGTGTTGATGTTGTTGAGATGCCAACCTCATGCTGAAAATTTCCAGCTTAGTGTTGATGTTGATGAGATGCCAGCGTCATGTTGAAGATTTCCAGCTTAGTGATGATGTTGATGATGCTCCAACCTTCGTGTTGTGATGTTGTATCAGCCTTGAGTTGTTATTGATGATGATGATGTATTAGTGTTATACTAATCCATATTGATGCAGATGATGATGATGCCATTCCAGCTCCTTGTTGTGGATGATGAGAAAAACTTCCGATGATTTATAGATATGCCAATCAATGTTCCAGATGTTGTTGATGTTGCTACCCTCTCTCTCTCCCGATGATGTTGTAGAATAAATACCCTTCTTGTTAAGGGGGAGTGTTGAAATATTGTAACTGCAAAGAGTATTCTATTTATTATTGAGTTATTATTCATCTGATCCATCCCCTTTTGTGGATTGATCATGTCAAGGCCTTGTACTTTACCAAATCCCCTTTTGCAGATTGGTCAAACCCTAATTATATTATGCAAATCAAGAAGTCAGCCACCACGCCTAATTAAAGTGGTTTTAACCACTAAGAAGAGAAGTCGGCCCTGCCCAGTGAAGAGACACCTTTCCAACGCCTGCCAGCTAGTACAAATAAAGGAGGCTAGCACCTCATTTGTACACTCACTCATTCACTCATCAAGTGCGCAAGTTTGGTAGCTGCAGTTGGGAGAAGAAGGAAGAGAGAGGCGCATTGCTCAGAGTTGGATATTCTCTAGTGTTTTGGTTTATTGTCTTGGCATTGTATTGGCTATCTATATTAAGGAAGTTTTGCTGGGTTTTCTCCCCCATGAGGGTTTCCCAAGATAAATGGTGTGCATCTTGTGATTGTGTTTCTCTCAATGATCCTACCTATGCTATGGCTATCTAGTAAATTGAAAAGAAATAATAGCTCAAAACTTAACACAGCTTAGATGGGGATATAAGAATGTATGGGAGAAAAGGTTTAGATCTTTTTGCTGTAATTTTTCTGTTAAGTGTTTGAAAGAACCTGAGGAGTTTAATTTCCATTCTCCCTATGAATAGAAGGGAAGATTTTTTTCTTTGGAAAAAAAGACCTAAAATGCCAAACTTTTGATGCAGATGGGCACCATGTTTCAACGAAATCTAAGATTAAACATCATAACAACATCAAGATCTAAAACTGTAGAGACAAAGAAATTATTTATGGATGGTAATACCAAAGAGTAAAAATTTAAATACATCCAAGAGTATTTCGAAGAGCTCTTCTATTCTCCTGTTCATGTTTTCTATTATCATACCCAGTATGTTTGCATGGAATAAAGGCTAAAGCATTTCTTTAATTAGAACTAAAATGCACATATGGAACAAACTGTGATGAGCATTCAAGCAGTATGAGAAAAAGATTTACTATAACACTTTTCAGCCATGCCCAACTACTACATGGACTTGTTTGTCAACCGATATATTGTCAAAATTTCAAAACTATGCCGATTGACATTTTGCAGTAATAAATCAATGCATGTCATAACAGAATAAGTTTAAACTTTACATTAATGCCTGCTTACCAAGTGGAGTCATCTGAAAAGCTACTTGCAGTTCCTGTTGATCTCTTCTTATGCCTACATTTTTAGCAAGTACCACACGCATACGTGCCACTGCCATGCATTTGTAAGCCAAAGCTGAAGCTGCCAAATCATTGTTTTGTTGGTATGTATTTGCACAAGACCTATAAAGTAAAAAAAAATACATCAGTTCTGCAAGGACTTGGGCACTAAATCCTCATACATGAAGTATTTATTAAAAGAATAACATAATGTACTTGAAAATCCAAAAGACATCTGAAACCCAATGACAGAACCTGTATTAATGTAACCATGTAATCAACCATTCAAAGTTTAGATGAGCATGAACACTAAGGAAAAGTTCTAAAAGTTCAATGATCTCAGTTTTGATTTTAAAAGTACGTTGAATACAACATTAGTCCAAACTAATTTTGCTACCTCCACTCCCACAGTTCTACATCAATACTTCAACATTTCCTGTAAAGCTGTAAGCAATCGGGATCAACACATATTGATTATGAATATATCCTTCCCATATCAGAAAAGCAGAAAGGTGCCTCTCAATGTTAGAATTTCTAACAAAAATTAGAAGGAATAGTACAAAAATATAGCGGAGCACTGTAATAACAAAATTTCATCTTCAATAATGTGCCTACCACAACTATCCCACTCCTCAGGTTGATAAAATAAGTAGCTCAGTAGGCACTTTGAGCAATACAATGATTAGAATTGTTTGAGGATGTTGTCCCATCATTCAAACATGTCAGAATCAGGTCCTGCTCCAATGTCTTCTAAATTCTAATAAAGAGTTCTAGCACTTATATTCAATATTCTTCACCCTGAGTTGAAATGATGTACCGCACGCTGCTAGAGTCTATGATAATCTCATTTTTCTTAATAACTTGCAGCTCAAGATCTCACTGCTACTATTGTCATCTATGTTTGTATTAATGTAATAAGCTGCTGGTGTCTATGTTTCCTTTCTTTTGTTAAGTTAAAGTATGCTGATGTATATTTATTATTACATATAAGATATAAGCCTCAAGGGTTAGCTTGATTGGTAGATGCTCTTGTGCTAAGTCCACAGAGGTCTCAGAATCAAATCTCATCAGGTCCTTTGGGGTTACCAGCCCCTATGTCACTGGTGGTCAAATCCGCCTTCCATCCAGAAATTCCAAGGAAGAAGGGGGAGAGCTCCATGAAGGCTGGCCTGGTACCAGCACCCCCATTCTTTGCTCAAGTGTATGATGATGGGGTGAGATTATTTCCTTGGAAACAAAAATATTATATAGGAGATACGGTTACATTGCATACAGTTAGCACTCCTAACTCCAAGAATCCCTCTACCTATATTTTTTACAGAATGGCCCCTGCTGAAAATATGCTAATCTACCTTAAGTTATGATTAGTCCCCAACACATACATAAAAACAAATAGAACCCATCATGCAAGGCACCTGCAACAAAGAAATATCTCCAAGGTGACTGTTTTCCTTGAGTATGGTTAACAATATCAGCAGCAGGGACACTGACCACAGCTTAATCCAAATTTACTGTCCTGAAGCTCCTTGGTCAGATCTTCGTTGCCTGGCAGATTTTATGAATTATAATTTACTTTTCTTATCAATTGGCAGCCAAAGATCTAAATGCCTATGCTGCTCGAATTGACTGCCCATTGTGAATCCTTTAGTGCTGCCTATCAATTGCACGCCGTCATAATGTACATTCTCAAGCCATCCAAACACGACACCACAATCCCTCGCTCCATCAAGCAAGAATAAGAGAAAGCATATCAGATGTAGTACGCTATATTGTAGACTTGAAGCTTATGAAGAATCAGTATCACCTGACTCTCGACGAATCGGGAATTCATTTAGGGAATGTGAGTGCTCTAATACAGAACAATCAGTCACATCTACCAGATTTCACTGATTCCAAAAGCAACTTAAGGATGAAAACTAATATTAATAGTGTGAATTACATTTTCAAGGCTTTCACACCTCAGCCATGCACAGTGGCTTCTCAGAGGTCTATCAAATTTACAAAGCAGAATATCTATTTACATCTATCTGCCCTTTTACTTCCAAATCCTTTGGACACTCATGCCTATCTATGCTTCTGAACCCCTAATTCGAATTACAAATGTCTGTGATATAGGAAAATGTTTCAATTATTAATATTCGAGACTTCTGCAACTGATATAAGTTCATCCGGAAATTGGCATCTGTTTGGTCAATTAGTTGTCTAAGGCCGAAGTTCATCCTCCCGGTACTACTTGCTAGGTTAAGGCAACTGTAATTCTCATCCAACTTTTTACAGCTCATGCTTGCTTGTTGGTTCTAGTCAGCTTCTCCTCAATTAGTAGTATGTATCCTTCACCAAAGGTTCAACAGTATCCAGAATAATGCTAATTTCTGAACCTAGCACCCAACACTTATTCCAAATAAAATCACTTTATTAAATAACTGCACAGCTAGGTTACTTAATGAAAATAATCAGCGGAAACTTAAAAACTGAAACCAACACATTGCACAAAGATTTCTGGGTAAACACCCCTGGAAAAACCCCGAAGGGAAAACTAGATCTGAGTTTGATTTTATTAATTAAAATTTAAAATCCTGGGATAATGGCTCATCAGAGGAATACAATGCAGCAATAGCCTAGCCCACCTGGTTCCTATCTCCCTTGCTTCCCCTTACTCCTTTCCTCAGCCCTGCCCACTCACACTTGGATGAACTCTCTTCACCCACTCAATGAGATCTCCTCATTGTCCACTCAGTGTGTCTCATCCACTTAGGTTGCTTTTCATTACATTAAATTAACCCTAAATCCAAAACCCTAGATCTCCTCTATGTAATTTTCTCAAAACCCAGTACGCTTTAAACCAATTAATTTACTTTTAACTCATTATTCAGGGTTTTCTTCACAATAAAATAAATACACAGTAGAAAATAAATGTACAAGAACTGAAAGCAAAGTAGACAACAATCACATCACAAGTACACAATTGTTTTTGGACAAATGTCCCCGAAAAAACCCAAGATGGGAAAACCAATGCAACAGATCTGAGATTTTATTATTATTCAGCAAGGAAATATAAAGTTCTCTTACAATACAAATTGGCCCAGCCAAATACCAAGCAAAATGCTTAGACAAACTCCTCCCCAACAATTGTACGACCCCTCTCTGCAAATCTCTAAACCAAAATGTGCCTAATGATCCCCTGCGTAAGCCTTTGCGCAAGATTGTACGACTGTCTACGTGGGTGTTGCGTCACCTGGTACAGCGGGCCTCAAATCTGAGATAAAGTCCTCGGCAATGCTAAAGATGTGTGTGCTAATCTCCTTGATGAGTCCTCCTCTGTCTCCCTACAAATCTTCACACTCAAATCTGCAATCAATCTCTCTGTAGATCGATTTCTCCTTCTCATTGTGCACCCTCTTAGCCAAGTAGTTCTCTTATTCTTCATTGAGTAAGTGAAACCCTAATCTCCAAAAGGATTGAGAGCTGAGATCAACCCTCACCCTCATTATGAGATCAATGGTCAAGATTAAAAGACCACAACTTAAATTATTTTTCACTTAAGTTACTCAATAAAGTCAACTGAATGTTATAACACATCAATAGTTCTTTTCCGAAGTTACTCAATAAAGTCAACTGAATATTATAACACATCAACAGTTCTTTTCCTAAGTTAGACTTAGGAAATCATTTAATTAATAAAGTAAGCCTAAGTTTCATTGTCATCCATCATCCTAGGATGATGTACTGATGATGGAAGACCTTCCTTGCTACAATCTCAACACTCCCTCTTAGCGAAGAAGGGATTTTGTCTCAACCCCATCTGATCTCTATAATTCTCGAACTTCTATCTACTCAATGCCTTGGTAAAGATGTTTTCCATCTGCTCATCAGTCTGTATGTAATCAAGCCTCACGGCTCCTCTCTATACACAATCCCTGATGAAGTGATACATGATATCAATGTGCTTTCTACGATCATGAAACACCGGATTCTCATAGAGCTTGATGCAACTCTGATCGTGACAATGAATCACAGAATCTTCTAGCTCATGCCTGAACAAGCCCAAAAGTAACTTCCTTAACCACAGTGCCTCACAAGCTACCAAACTGGTTGCCATGTACTCTGCCTCAGCAGAGCTCAATGCCATTGATCTCTGCTTCCTGTTGAACCAGGAAATCATGCCCGATCCAATGTTGGAGCAACAACCTGAAGTACTCTTCCTGTCCTCTGCACATCCTGCCCAATCAGCATTTGTAAAACTTGCTAATGTCACTCCACCATTGCGCTCACACAATAGCCCATGCACATGCACATGCTTCGTAGCAATCCAATGTACTCTTCGAGGGTCCACCATGAACTGACTCAAAGAGTTTACTGCAAAGCTGTTATTTGGCCGGGTATTGACCAGATACATGAGCATCCAATCAATTGACGATAGACAGTGGGGTCTATTGTCTTCGAACCTGATACATCTATCTTCCTCCAATTTGTGACTAGAGGTGTAGACATTGGCCTACAGTCCATCATCCTGAATCTGCGTAAAATCTCTACTGCATACTTCCCATGTCCAAGGAAGAAACACAACCCATCTGCCAAACCTCCAACCCTAGAAAATAGTGCATCAACCCAAGGTCTTTCATTTCAAATTCTACTGCAAGGTTGAGCTTGCAATTTGCCATAAGTTGCTCATCTCCAATGAGAAATAGGTCATCTACATAAAGTACCAGTATAAGAGGCTCCTTACCTGCAAGAAAATACGGGTTTGGATCTGCCTCGCTCCGTTGGAAGCCCATCTCCCTCAAGTAGTTGTCAATCCTCGAGTACCATGCCCGAGATGCCTGCTTGAGTCCATATAAGGCTCTCCTCAGTCTACACACATGTGTCTCTCTATTGTCAACCTCAAATCCCTCAGGCTGCTCAACATATACCTCCTCCTCAACAACTCCATTGAGGAAGGCGATCTTCACGTCCATCTGATGAATGCACCAACCCTTCTCTACTGCCAATGAAATGACTGCTCGGATTGAAGAATACCTGGCCATTGGAGTGAAAGTCTCCTTGTAATCAACTCTCTCTCGCTGTGAAAACCCCTTGGCCATGAAGCGAGCTTTGTACTTGTCCACGCTTCCATTTGTTGCATGCTTAACTTTGAAGATCCACTTGGATCCAACCACCTTTTTATCCTCTGGCCTCGAAACTACCTCCCATACATCATTTTTCATAATGGAGGCATATTCCTCCATCATGGCCTCCTGCCACACCTTATGTTGTGCAGCATTCTCATAACTAAAAGGCTCAGTGTCAATGAGTCGAGTCATCAATGCCATATATCCAAGTCTCTATGGTGGTTTGCTTCGTCTAAAGTCCCTCTCTAGAAGCCCTGCCAACCTAGAACCACTGACTGTGGAATTGTACCACTTAGGTCGTGGCCTAGTAATCTACTCTAGGGGAACTACATCATGTTGTTCCTCCTCATCATCAACTCGCTCCTGATGATGCTATCCAACAGTCTCCCTCTGAACACCTGTATCCCGTGTCTACTCATGTGATCTTGTGTTTTGACTATGTGCCTCCTGCTCCTAGACTATTGTGCCCTATCCCTGTTGATTCTCTTCACTTGCTGGCAAATCCTTCGATCTCCTCATTACACGTTCCTCCTTGAACTGTACGTCTCTACACACAATAACCTTTCTGCGTGCAGGCACATAGATCCTGTAGGCTTTGGAAGCCTCATTGTAACCAACAAGTAACCCCTTCACCGTTGTAGGGTTCAGCTTTGTCCTCTTCTCTAAAGGGACATGACAGTAACATACACTGCCCCAGATGCAAATATGACTCATATTTGGCCTAGTACTTGAAAATGTCTCCTCGGGTGTCCGCTTCCCCAAAACTTTGTGGGGACTCCTATTCTGCAAATATACTATAGCATTGCTCGCCTCTGCCCATAAGAACAATGGCAATCCCTGATCATGAATCATAGCTCGTGTTGCTCCAACCATTGTCATGTTCTTTCTCTCGACCACTCCATTTTGTTGAGGATTGTAAGGAACTAGGAGTTCCTTCTTAATCTCGGTTGTTGTGCAATAATCCTCAAACTCCTTGGAGGTGTACTCTCCCCCATTATCTGATCTTAAGACCCAAATCTTCCTCCCAGTCTAGTTTTCTACCAGATCTCTAAACTCTTGAAACCTCCCAAAGACCTCATCCTTGGTCTTTAGAAAGTAAATCCAGGTCTTCCTGGAGTAGGCATCAATAAACAAGAAAAGTATCTAGAGCCACTCACTGACTCCACACTCATTGGCCCACATATGTCAGAGTGTATTAGATCCAGTACTCCCTTGGACCTGTGCTCGCTAGATGGAAAGGGTTTCCAGGCATACTTGCCCAACGCACAACCCTTGCAAGGGTCATGCCTCTCAACTATAATCTTAGGCAATCTAATGACTGCCTCCCTCAAATGCCCCAAAGCACCAAAATGAATATGTGCCTTCCTCCTGTGCCACAACTCACCTATATCTGTGGTGAAACACGCTAATTTTCTCCCTTGCTGAACCTGTAACCTATAGAGCTTCTCCTCTCGAACCCCAATCATCTTGTCCATCTTCTCACCTAACCCACCCGGTCTGATGAACACCTTTCCTTCACGGAAAGTGACCTCATATCCCTTATCCTCAAGAGTAGAGACTGAGATGAGGTTCTTGGTCAACCCTGGAGCATATATCACATCACTAAAAAGGAGTGGTTTCCTGGACTCCCTTTGAAATGAGACTGTGCCAACTACTTACGCCTTGTAGCGCCTATTATCCCCTAACCCAATGACTAGATTTATGCCTCCCTCATGTAGCCTAGTAAACCACTCTTTGTGCCCTGTCCTATGACAAGATGCACCACTGTTTACAAACCACATGTCTGAAACAGTTGTATTAGACATACAAGCTATTAAGCAAAAATCCTCCTCCAATGACTTGGCAAACTCATCCATTGTTGTTGAAGCTGCCATCTATGGCTTCTTCTTTCTCTATGGACACTGTGATGCAAAGTGACCCATCTTGTGACACTGGAAACACTTGACTTTTGAGAAGTCAATGTTTTTCTTTCCACCTTTCCTCTTCTTTTTTCCCTTTGCTTTGCTTGCAAGGGCCAAACCTTCTTCCTCCTCTGCATGAGTTGAAGATGATGGTCCTGCTTGACCAATTCTAATCTCTTCTTGCACAAAATCATCCCACGACCACTACCAATCAGGGAGCTTCTCCCGAGCTACCACACCACAGACAAAAACGTCCCATGACTTAGTAAAGCCATCTAGTGCAATACGCACCAGCTCAGGATCTTCAGTCTTTTTACCGACTGCTGCAAGTTCATCCCTAATCTAAGTTATCCTGGTAAGATAAGGTATTACACCCTCACCTTTGGCCATCTTGGTCCCACGCAATTGCTTGCGTAGAGCCATCACTCTGTTTTCATTTTTGTTTTGGTAGAGGTCGCTTAGGGTTTTCCACATATCTTTTGCCTCAACTTTTCCTGAGAGATGTGAGATCACATGGTCCTTTATCCCATCAAGAATCAGGCTCTTTGCCTTAGCCTCACCTTTCTTCCAGATGACTAATTCGGCTGCACCTGTGGGAGTTGTTGCCTTTCCACTGACATGTTCTGACAAATCATTGACTTCTAGTATCATAGTCATCCTTTCCTTCCAGGTGGGGTAATTTTGAGCCCCTTGTAACATGTCTTCCACCCTCAAACTCATGGCCATTTTCTAAAAGTGTTATGTTCAAACCCTCACGGCTCAAACCTTTCCTCTACTTCTCTTTTTATGTTGAAACCCTAGGTGCAAGGGAAGATGACGGTTGCCTTAGATCTGTGCTTGAAACTTCAGATTTATGTTGGATCTTCAAAACCCACTTGTGATACTACCTCTTTAACAGTCCTACTCTGATACCATGTGAATTTTCTCAAAACCCAAAACACTTTAAACCAATTAATTTACTTTTAACTGATTATTCAGGGTTTTCTTCAAAATAAAACAAATAAACAGCAAAAAATAAATGTCCAAGAACTGAAAGTAATGTAGACAGCAATCACATCACAAGTACAATTGTTTTTGGACAAATGTACCCGAAAAAACCCAAGATGGGAAAACTAGTGCAACAGATCTGAGATTTTATTATTATTCAGCAAGGAAATATAGAGTTCTCTTACAATACAAATTGTCCCAGCCAAATACCGAGCAAAATGCTCAGACAAACTCCTCCCCAACAATTGTACGACCCCTCTCTGCAAATGCCTGAACCAAAACGTGCCTGATGAGACCCCTGCGTAAGCCTCTTCGCAAGATCGTACGATTGTCTGCGTGGGTGTTGCGTCACCTGGTACGGGGGCCCTCAAATTTGAGATAAACTCCTCTGCAATGCTGAAGATGTGTGTGCCAATCTCCTTTATGAGTCCTCCTCTGTCTCCCTACAAATCCTCACACTCAAATCTGCAATCAATCTCTTAGTAGATCAATTTCTCCTTCTCCTTGTGCGCCCTCTTAGCCAAGTTGTTCTCTTATTCTTCATTGAGTAAGTGAAACCCTAATCTCCAAAAGGATTGAGAGTTGAGATCAACCCTCACCCTCATGATGAGATCAATGGTCAAGATTAAAAGACCACAACTTAAATTATTTTTCACTTAAGTCACTCAATAAAGTCAACTAAATATTATAACACATCAACAGTTATTTTCCTAAGTTAGAATTAGGAAATCGTTTAATTAATCAACTCAACCTAAGTTTCATTGTCCTCCATCATCCTAGGACGCTATAGTGATGATGGAAGACCTTCCTTGCTACAATCTCAATACTTTGAAGTGATCAACAACTGAGATCTAATCTCACGTTCAAGTTAGATCTAATGGATAAGATTTAATCAACTCACTTAAGTTACTAATGCCAAAAATTTAGGCATTTAACTTAATTAATCTCACATTAATCTAAAAGATCATTCACATTAATAATTGACTCATAAAGTGAATTTCCTAAGGTTCTGAGAGGTTACAAGGACGCCTTCCACATGCTAGACACCAAGCCTATGTGGAAGTACCTATCCGATGCTAAAGACATCAACACTCCCACTTAGAGAGGAAGGTACTTCTACCATCTGGAGGTGGCTCTATCTTCGCTATCAAATCTACTACCATGCTTGCTCTCCAATCCACCTGATTGGTTGCTCTCTCTGACACAAAAGTTATCCCTACCATCTCACTCAAACCCTGCTTTGAAAACTTCCCTATAATCATGCTCATAGAAGTTACATGCTCCTAAGCATCCTAAATGGTCATCTTGTACCATGACTTCTTCTAGACAAACCTGGAATGTTGCTCCTTCCCACTTGAACCTAAAGGCTGACTCCCTATGAGCTACTATCAATTAACCATGCACCAGTTGATATGGTGCCCAAGGAAGTCTAGGAAACAAGTAAGAACTCGGTCTATTCAAACTTCTTGGCAAACTCATCCGCTTGAGCCTTTGTTGACACAACTATCTCTGGTTGCGTCTCGTTTCTACCCTTCTTGTTCGAACATTGACATGCATAGTGCCCAAACTTGCGACATGCATAGCACTTGACTTTGCTCATGTCCTTCTTCTTGTCGCCTTGAGAGGTAGACTCTCCACTGGAAAACTTCTTGAACTTGTTCTTCTTTACCTCGCTATCAAAACCAACGTTCTCATCATTCTTGTACCTACCTCCATTCAGCGCTTTAGCCCGAAGTTCCTCCTAAACGAATTCATTCCACAACCTTGACCAATCAAGGAGCTTCTCTCGTGCCACGACCCCTTTGATGAACGGTGTCCACTCCTTCGTGAAGCCTTTGAGTGTCGTCCTCACCAACTGTGAATCATCCACTGCTTCTCCAATTGCAGCCAATTCATCTCGAACCTGTTGAATCTGGGTAAGATAAGTCGTCACTGTATCTGATCATATCATCTGTGTTTCCCTGAGCCTCCCAAATGTTCCTAGCAGTTGTCTTTCCAAATAAATGAGGGATTAAATGATCCTTCACTCTGTCTAGAATAATCCTTTTGGCTTTCAGTCCTTTAGCTTATGGACGACCAGATCTTTTGGATCTGTTCGTGGGGCCACAATGGAGTTGGCAAACTCCCAAATGTCATTCTCCATCAACACCAAGATGATCCTTTCCTTCAAGGACTATAGTTGGACACCCCGTCCAACCTATCCTCGAATCACAACCTTGATGCACCTATCTCCGCAACCTGCTGAAAAAGCCAAATTCAGTTGCCCAAACCTGCTGTTGCTCCCTGCCTGAGCCTGCTTCCTGTTACCCAGATTTTTTGACCACTGCTCGAACCCATGCCCGAAGCTGCCCGCAGCCTTCTGTTGTTGCTCGGACCCCTACCCAAGTCTTTTCTGCTTATTGTCTAGTAATTTTCTAGGCTATCCGGATTACCTACCCACTGCCCAGACCTTTGTGACCCCTGTTGGGCGGCTATGCGACCGTCTACGGCTTGCTAGCTTGTCTGGTTGCTCTATTGGCAGTCTGCGCTATGCTACCTAGTACCAACTATGATGGCTGCCAATAGCTCCTAACGCAGCCTGTTGCTCCTCCTCTACCGCCTGGCCTGACCACCATGGCCTTTTACTTCTGCTCGATGGCTTGCTCCACATCCAACAGTTGTTATCACCACCTTCTGCACACACTGCCCTCCTCTCAGTTCTACTCCTCAACTGCCTTTAGCTCTGATAAGTGGTTGTATTTACAATCCTTAAGATCCCAGCCTCCACACGCCAGCTACTACAAGGACCCATTGTCCACTCAAACCTATCAACTCGCAAACTCACGCGGCTTTCCCAACAACTTCACGATCAGCACATCCAAAGTCCACTCAACACTGACTATTGCTTCACTACACCAGCGGCTTCTTCGCCTAGCTCAGTCGTCCAATCCTTCTCTTCCTGCGTTGATCTTGTTGTCGGCTTTCAATTCCGCCCTCTCGTCGACTCCTTTGTTGATTGTCAATCCTCTACACAACCTGAGCTACTTCCACGCGAGCCTCCTCACATGCGTTTTGTCTCACTGTCGGCATATCTTCGTTCTTCCTCAGCCCGTTCCATAGCCCAACAAATTCCCAGTCAGCTTCTCTCTACAGACGATCATACGTTGTACAACGGTTGTTGTACAGTTGTCATATTGTACCTTTTTTTGTTAGCCCCGCAACTTAAGTCTACATAAAAAAAAAATCCCACAAACAAAATATAAATTCTCCCTGCTAGAAAATCATGTCTCTGTGCAAATTCGGCTTCTTTAGAACCGCAGCACCATGTTAATTTCTAAACCTAGCACAAGACACTCATTCCGAATAAAATCACTTTATTAAATAACTACACAACTAGGTTACTTAACGAAAATAATCATCAGAAGCATAAAAACTGAAACCAACACATTGCACAAAGATTTTTGGGTAAACACCCTTGGAAAAACCCCGGAAGGGAAAAAACAGATTTGAGTTTGATTTTATTAATTAAAATCTTGGGCTCTCATCCTGACATAATGGCCCATTAGAGGAATACAATGCAGCAATAACCTAGCCCACCTGGTTGCTACCTTCCTTGTTGCTCCTTGTTCCTTTCCTCAGCCCTGCCCACTCACACTTGGATGAACTTTCTTCGCCCACTCAATGAGATCTCTTGATTTTCCAGTCAATGTGTCTCATCCTCTCACTTAGGCTACCTTTTATTACATTGAGTTAACCCTAAATCCAAAAACCTAGATCTCCTCCAAAGTGATCAATGGTTGAGATCTAATCTCATGTTCACTTTAGATCTAACGACTAGGACTTAATCAACTCACTTAAAGTTACTAATGCCAAATGCTTAGGCATTTAACTTAATTAATCTCACATTAATCTAAAAAAACATTAACTTTAATAATTGCCTCAAAGTGAATATCCCAAGGTTCTGAGAGGTTACAAGAACGACTTTCACATGCTAGACACCAAGCCTATGTGGAAGTACATGTTTGATGCTAAATACATCAACAAACAAACACTACTATATTAGGTATGTTAATTAGACAATATTCTTTTGTGTCCAGCATTAACACTTCCAACAAGTTGAGCTAATAGACATTGCACATGGGATAGATACCCATGTATGACAGAAAATTTTGATTGAGGGCATTGTTGCCCATTTACTTCAACTAGTCCATATCCAACTAGATTCATCTTCACTTTCTTCCCCATGAATCATTTCCTTGGGTAAATGAAGCCACACTTTGTCTGACTTGGAAGTGATGGTAGACTCACTGCTTATAATAACAGTTCTTATATTTCTACCACATCTTCAACAAAGTCTCTTCAATCTGTCAATGAACTACAAATGTTTTAGTGTCATTATGCATATCCCTAATGTCAATTCCTTAACAAGGTGGTTGATACAGTCGTGTCTTAAGGTTCTTGAAGTTGGAACCCCCAACATGCCTCAAAAAGGTGATTTAATATTGGAGCTATGGATGGCTCAGTTATAGAAATATTGAATATATGGCACAAGCCAAGCCCATCTCTTCATGTTCCTATGACTGTAAATTCCAAAATAGTGTTGGATATGTGTTGTATTCTTTGCAGGTAGACTATGCATCCTGACACAACTTGTAGGGGGGATGTTGTGCCCCCTTCCTGGGGGTTCGGGAGATAGCCCCTGAAAAAAAATTGGTCCACCTTTTCGACCAATCATTCAACACATTGTAATATAATCCAAGTTAAAGGATTAGAGATGTAATCTACTCCAGGTTAATTGATGTTGTTGAATACCTAATTATTGTATTGTGATTGGTTTAGTTAAAACAATTATAGATAAAGAGGTGCAGCTTTGAGTTTGTTGGTTTTTCTGGTGAAGGGTTTCTAGGGTAAATGTTATGATCCAACGCCTTAAAAATGATAAAAATTCAACGAATACAGTCCACTTCGAGGGGGAAACCTCCTTTTACAATATATTCAATTCAGAATACAATATGAGATGAGACAAGATGATCCTAAGACTAGGTCTCCTTGGTGTGTGTGTGTGTGTGTAGGAGACAAAGAGTACAATTATAATGAAAGGGTGCAATGAAGGGTTCTAACCTACATACAAATATAACACTAGAAATGTAATAATTCAATATTTAGGGCTTAATAAGAGGTTTTATACATAACACGGGGCTTTGTCAAGGTCTCCATGGTGTGTGTGTGTGTAGGAGACAAAGAGTACAATTATAATGAAAGGGTGCAATGAAGGGTCCTAACCTACATACAAATATAACACTAGAAATGTAATAATTCAATATCTAGGGCTTAATAAGAGGTTTTATACATAACACAGGGCTTTGTCAAGAGCTTAGCATGCCCCTCCTCTTCAAACAAGCGTTGTCCTCAACACTTGACTAACCAAAGGTGCTTATGCAGGAAGAACTCATCTTCCCATATCGCCTCTCCCACTGGTAGGTTCTTCCATTTGACCAAGTACTCTGTAATTGCTCGATTTTTCAACTGCTTAATCCTTGTTTCAAGGATTATTTCTGGTTTTAATATGATTTTTACTTTTTCATTAATCTCTGGTAAAATAGTTTGGACTGGAATCTTGTAGTCGATTAAGCAAGAAAGTGGAAGACTAGATGTACACGTGAAGATGGAGGCAAATCCAATTTGTAATCCGTACTTTCAATCATTTGCAAAACCATATAGGGGTCTTAATATTTGAGTGTTAATTTATTGTCCTTCTTTTGTTGCTTGAGGGACACCTGTTTATATGGTTGCAACCTCAAAAGTACCCAATCCCCGACTTCAAATTCCCTTTCACTACGATGTTGATCTGTTTGTTGTTTTGTCCTATTTTGTGCCAAAACCGAGTTGTCCTTCATTAGTATGAGAACCTCTTGTTGGTGCCCTATGTGGTCCTCCACTGCTTGAACCTTTGCAGTCCCTTTCAAGGATGATGTGATGGATGGAGGATGATATCCATAAAGTGCCAAAAATGGGGACATTTTTTATGAAGCATGGAAGGGATGTGTTGTACCCCCATTCCACCAAGGGAAACCACTTGACCCATTGTGTTTGTTTATCAGATGCAAAGCAACGAAGATATCCTTCTAGACATTTATTCAAAATTTCAATTTTCCCATCAGATTGAGAATGGTAAGATAAGTTGTGAGCCAATTGAGTACCCAAACAAGAAAATAATTCAATCCAAAAATTTCCAGTCAAAATTGGATCTCTGTCACTTACAATAATCTTGGAGACCCCATGTAGCTTTTGAATTGTTTCCATTAATGCTACAACTACTGTACTTGATTTAAAAGGATGAGAAAGAGAGCGAAAATGGGCACAATCCACTACTACCATGATCACAATCTTTCCTTTAAATTTGGGTAAACCTGTAATAAAATCCATTGAAACTTCTTCCCAACATTGATTAGTATAGTTTATGGTTGTAGGAGATGTGGCATCTTGATTGTCTCTCCCTTATTCTATTGGCAGACCACACATTCAGACACAAACTTTTGAACATTAGTTTTAAGACCTTCCCAAAAAATATCATTATTGATCCTATGGTATGTTTTCAAGAATCATGAATGTCCTCCTATAGGGGAAGTGTGCAATTCCAAAAGGACCTTCTATTTGAGTTGGGAATTCTTACATAAATAAAGGCGATCATGATACCATAGCAAATCATTCTTCCATACAAAATTATTTAATGAACTGGGGTCCTCTTGTAGTTGTTGAATGACCTTGCATACCTCTTGATGTTGTTTCAATTCTATCTTTGCTTCTTCCACCCAATCAGATTGCTGAATAGAAATAGCACAAAGTGAACCTTTTGTTTCTTCTTTCCTTGAAAGGGAATCTGCCACAACATTATGATTTCATTTTTTGTAGATAATTTCAAAGTCATAGCCCAACGCCTTTGTAACCCATTTTTGTTGTGTTTCTGAAGATAATCGGTGCTCCAAGAAGTACTTCAAACTATCATGATCTGTTTTTACTTTTAAGTGTCTTCCTATTAGGTAAGCATGTCATTTCTTAACTGCATGTAATATGGCCAACATTTCTTTTTCATAAATGGGTTTGAGTAAGTTTGTTCCTTTAAGTTGGTAGCTTTCAAAGGCAAGGGGCCTTCCTTCTTGCATTAAAAATGCACCAATGCCATGGCCTAAGGCATCACACTCCACAATAAATGCTTTTGTGAAGTCAGGTGTGGTCGGGATAGGAGTTGTACACATAGGCTCCTTAAGTTTTTCAAAAGATTTGGTTGTTGGTTGAGTCCAAGGAATGCTTCCTTCTTTAATAATGTTGTTAGAGGTGTTGTTAATTGACCATAGTTCTTGACGAACTTGTGATAATAGCCTGTCAATCCTAAGAATCCTCTAAGTTTCTTCAAGGTTTTGGGAATCGGTCACTCCCTCGTAGCTTTAATTTTGTTAGGGTCCATTTTTACACCTTCAGGAGATACAATATGCCACTTATTGAACCCCAAAGGCACACTTGAAAGGCTTTGCATAAATTTGTTTCTCTTCCAGTAGTTGTAATACTTTGTCAACATGCTGTACATGCTCTTCCCAAGATTTGTTGTAGATTAGTATGTCATCAAAAAATACTAACATAAATTTTCTAAGGGCTAGAAAATAGAATTCATCAAGCTCTGAAATGTTGAAGGTGTATTAGTAAGTTCAAATGGCATATCCAAAAACTCATAATGACCTTCATGTGTTCTAAAGGTTGTTTTGGCAATGTCTTTCTGCCTCATTTTAATTTGATGATATCTCGAACGAAGAATACAGTCAACTTCGAGGGGGAAACCTCCTTTTACAATATATCCAATTCAGAATACAATATGAGATGAGATAAGATGATCCTAAGACTAGGTCTCCTTGGGATATATATAGGAGAGAAAGGGTACAATTATAATGAAAGGGTGCAAGGAAGAGTTCTAGCCCACATACAAATATAACACTAGAAATGTAATAACAATATCTAAGGCTTAATAAGGGGTTTTATACATAACATGGGGCTTTGTCTAGGGCTTGACAGTAAATCTCATGTATTGTGTGTGTGCCATTGTTTCCTTCTGTTTTAAGATTCTGTTAGCATATCTTCTCTTGCACAGGTTCAAACTCTTCAAATTGCACAACAGTCCTATTCAGAATTTTTTCTATTCATCATTGCATTAGTGACTGGAGTGCATTCAAAAATGTCTAAGATATCTATTGTCCCTTTTTCTATATTATAGATGTATACAATCCAAAGCCTGACATGCTTAAGGAACAAGTTGGTGGTCTACTACCTTGCTACAGTGTTCCTATATGGTATTAGTGCAGCCATATTACCGAAACTTCTGCACTAATGCCATATAGGAAGACTGTATCAACCAGGATGTAATTATTCAATTTTTCAGGTGGTCAAGAGGCCACTGGGAAGTCTATTGATAGAGTCCCAAGGTCATATTGGTAAAGGTGTGTGGAGAATCAACTTCCCTTCAGCTAGCTTTATTGTGCTATAAAGGTCGGCATCTTCTCACAAGCTTTCCAACATCTTGTTCCATAGGCCAATAGAAGTATCTTCGTAAATTCTCCACTATTTTTCTCTCTGAAGAGACCTGCTATCTTGGAGCAATGTGCTACTGTAATCAATCATAGTCATTGGGGTTAGGGGATACCTAGGGTGTTTAGCTTGTATAAAAGCCAAATTTCCTAAGTGTTTGTCTTTGAATTCTTCTGCTCAACATAATTGCCAATATCCCTGTTGATTTGATACAAATCTTTGAAGTCTATGAATTTAAACTGGGTTGCATTCATGTTCAAATTCAACGACAATCAAATTCAGAGAAAACCTCCAGTGCAAACAAATATGACACGATTCATAATTAGGTTCAACAAAGAGAAATAAGCATATATAGAGATAAGCTTCACATCCATGTCAATTGAATTCGGAAACACGAGAAGATTAAAACTTCGAGTATCCTGATCAAAAATTTTACTATCCCTTTTATCTCAAAATCCTAATATAAGAGAATTACATTTTACATATAAGCGAATCATATTTTAAATATCAAAGAACTTTGAATATGAATCAGATTCATGGTGATTAAATTCACCAAATCTGGTGATAATCACCAATGCTTGAGATTTCACAAATTTCAATCATTTCCTAGAAAAATTGTCAAAAGCAGTGAGGTCTCAAGTAAGTTACTTTCCATCATATTTGTTAGTTGAGAAAGGAAGCTGTCCACTCCATTTTGTGCCCCCTTCGTATACCATAATAGATACTACTAAGTCTATTGCTATAGGCAGGTTTTCCATTTTAGGTCCATAATGGCTTGTCAATATGAAGTTTGGACTATTGCCTCCTTGCCTACAAAGTAGATTGGCCAATGGTTGATTGTCTTCACAATTACATATATATTTTTCATAGGTCGGATACTTGATCACTATTTAGATAATGTCTCTAAATGGAACGCTACCAATCTATTTGTTATGTAAGCATTGCTCCTATTGCATACTACTTATCGATTGAAATTAAAAATCTACATTTCCTTCCCTTACAACATTTATGGGTGAATTAATGTCAAACTCGTGTGAGAAACTTACATGCATAATTGGCTATGCCCATTCTTCTCAGCTTCAACAAGCAGGACAGTGCAGACCACATGACCACAACCGGGTCTTCTTTGGATATATATGCAACCCATTTTCATTGATGATGTGTCCCTATGGTGCAATCAAGTTCATAGCAAGTGAACTCAATCAACCACATTCTCAATTCTCGGTAGTGGGCAATCCACATTACGGTGATCTTGTTTGACGCTTTGAACTCACAAGAAGAGGTACTTATTTGACACATAAGTACACAATTCATGATGTGGCAAGGTCAGTTGCTGCTTGATTTTTTTGGTGCATTTTGTGGGGATTTATGATCCAGGCCCTCTCGTGAAAGAGTTAGCCCAAACCTCGCTCTAATACCATGTGAAGTTTTAAACAGGTATTTGAGAAGTGTGTGTAGATAACAATATCAACGAATACTATAATCCATGAGTTATGATGTCTAATATAAAGGGTTGTGACAAGTCAGTTACACCCCATGAATAAGTAATAATAATAATAATTTATTTTATTATTATATTAATGATAATAAGCGCTAAGTCAATATTATACACTATACAAACTAATCATGGAAACATCAAAATGGGCATATACTCATATAAAGATTCAAATGAAACCAAGTATAAAGTAAACATATTATTAGTCAAAGCCCTAAAAGGTAGCACACTATAGTAACTACTTATTTAGTTTTGGCTTTATTGCAAAAAACTTAAAAAGTGGCCAAACAACAAGAAAAAATTCTTCATTATACCTTAGTTCATGTTCACTGGGTTTCTCAACATGCCCTCCTCTGTTAAAAAACTACCCAATCAAAGAGCAACTCTATATATTTAAATACATACTCTCGAAAGTTTTCAATTTGTGCAAACACAGAGAACAAGTCAAAAAGTAAACAAATTCCACTGTGTGTAACACCCCAAGCTCTGGCACATGCAAACACATTTCCACCAAACAGAAAAAAAGAAAAAA
Organism: Picea abies; assembly: GCA_900067695.1. Lineage (NCBI taxonomy): Eukaryota > Viridiplantae > Streptophyta > Pinopsida > Pinales > Pinaceae > Picea > Picea abies. The sequence continues at coordinate 1,023 of CBVK0100580040.1, read as the reverse complement.
TAAATATTTTTCACTTTTATATGGGCCAGCTGCATCATGAGCTCAAACTAGACATGTTTGAAAAGCTCGTTCAGTTTGCTAAGCAAAGTCAACTCAAAAGCCCCACAAACCAACTCACCAGATGTCAATGAGATTCAACAAGCAATGTTATTCGTGACAATAACCATGTTCATATATTGTCCCACCTACAAGTTTTCTAAAACCAATCTACATCCATCTTAATCCAGGATCTATCAAGCGCCAAGAGGGATCAAACCTCTGGAAGTCCAAACCTTTTTAGAGTGCAAAAATTTGAGGATAAGTTTGCACGTCCAAGCCCGTATTAGTGCTTGACAGATCCAGGATTAAGATGGATATAAACTGGTGTTATTTCATTTTCCATTCACATCATTATTGTGTGTGCGTGAGAAAAAAAAAATTGTGACTGGTAGAATCAGCAACTAGTCATGCACATACTCGCGTGACAAGGGGTCGTGTTATCCAACTGCTACCTGTTAAATTTGGTAGCATCGACAATCATTCTCCAATGAGAGGCCATATGGGCCACCCTGAGGCTAGCCAGGGAGATTTGGAGAATCAACCAGTCTTGTGAGGTATTGACAAAAGCCAGGGGGAACGTACAACCTCTGTGAGTCAAACCAAAAGTCAGGACGAACGAGATGCTATGTGAGTCTAATGCAAAAGTCAGGGGGAACGTACAACCTCTGTGAGCATAGACAGTCTAGTGCAAAAGTCAGGGGGAACGTACAACCTCTGTGAGCATAGACAAACTAGTGCAAAAGTCAGGGGGAGAATACAACCTCTGTGAGCCTAGTCAAACCTTGTGAACCACCATGAGCAAAAGTCAAGGCATCTAGCAAAAGTTAGGTTGAATATAAAATTCCTATGAGCTAGAAACAAACGATATTCCTAATATTGCAAATGATATAAATGTATTGATCTAGTGCATTGGCACGTGTAACATTATCCACCATGAAGAGAATTTTGAATTGCCTTGTAAAGTGTTGAGTTGTAACTGAAGTC
>CBVK0100580038.1:0-13653 GCA_900067695.1 Picea abies | reverse complement strand
ATTGCATAAAGTAAATTAAACTAATCCTATTTTAACAAATTAAATTGCAAGGGGAAATACTCATAAAACATAAATCAAATCCTATTTCTATTTCATCATATAACAAGATAGGAAAACTAAGAACTAATTGAGAAAACTAGATAAGCAAATTCAAAATTAAATTCAAGGCTAACAACTAATCATCCGTTGAAACCTTGCCAAAGAAACCATTAACTAAATACTTTGTTTTAACTCTGTTTTGAATTCTATTTGAGCATATAGAAATTCTAATTATCATCTAATTACACACATGGGGTTAGTATATAACATTGCAACTTGTTTCCTATAAATTAAAAAGTCATTGCATATTAACGTCATAAGTACCCTACAAAACTGAACTGAAGCAATTAAACTATGAACAATAATTATACAGTAAATAATAATAAAAACTCATGTACAAGAAATAAAAGAAATGACAAGTACACTACGTGAATTCACAATCTAATTGACTAAATATTCACCCACACCATTGGTGGGCCCCCAAACAAGTCATGCCTACTCCTCAATGATGAATCACGAGCTCAAGCAACACGATTTCTTCATTTAAAATTAAAAACATAGTTTTAAACAGTTTTAGAGAAAAATGTTTTGAAATGGAAAAGCATAGCTTAATTGTCCTTCACTCTCCCAACTATTTGTCTAATCACTACTGTGGTATTTATAGATTTTACAATATGAGATGTCGACCACTGGAAGGGTAGACCTCCTCTAAAAGAAGTAAATTACAATTAATGCATCTTAACCATCGGTGGCTTCTAGAAACAAAGTGAGCCAATAAACACCCAACATAACAACCCAATTCAAGTTTCCAGAAGCTCAGTAGATGGAGGCCATGAGCACAAGAAAAACCCATGTCTCTGATTCTCCCATCGCTAGCCATCGATATTATAACCACCAACTCGCCCACGGTTTTAGTGTAGGACAAAGTGCCAAATGGAGTACCAGATGCTGAATTGAAAACCACAAATGACTCTCAATCCATTCAGAATTTCAGGAAGCAACCCCTAGAGGACCTAATTGGGCATATTACACACAAAACCCATGTGTCGTATTTTTCAGATTCCACTTGATGATCCCACAAATTAAGATTTGAGTTAGCTTCCTATAATATTGTCGGATGAAGTATGGGACGAGCTGCTGGATGGAAAAATGCCATGCAATTTCTCCCTGTGACACACAGATCACAAATTATCTCTTTGGAATCATTAAATCATCTTGAATTATAGTGAAACCATCACAAAACTCAAATTATACATATCATGTATAAGTTATGGTGATTTGATATAAGAATCCTTCAAAAACTTCTTCAAAATCGTAAAATACATATATAATACTGAACAAAAAGGATCTAATCATCATCATTAATTAACCATATCACAGGACCAACAGTTTTTGGACTTAGCCCCACCCTGGGGTGAACCACGTATATTGGGTGTCTCATGGTTTTCTTTGTGCTATGTTATTTCTGTTATGAATCTGCTTAGTTCTTTGATTATGTTGTGTAATAGATAGATATTGTGTTTCTTAAGTGATTTACTTGTGTTAAGGGTAAATGAATGATAGATTTAACTTATAGTGCTAAGTGCTAAGTGCTCAGGGTATATAATCATTCATGGTTATTGCGTCGATCTATCTTTGATTGCGTTCTGCGGTGTTAATTAACTTAAGAAACTAATGAATGTTACTTCCTAAGCGTTAATAGTCTATTCTCTGAAGCAATTTTATCACATATTCATGTCCCAGCCTGGTTATAGACCCCTATGTCGTCTACCCCCCCCTTTCTTATACCTCGAGTGAGACTTCGCGTGCTTCGCAGGTGTTGCCTAAAGGGTCGGTAGTTGGGGTTTTGTTGGTGCACTATTAAGTGTTGAACCCTAGGTTGACCCCTATGACAACAAATGGTTCTATTGTTGGGACCTAAAACTCTGATTGTTGGGAACTGAAGTAAAGAAAGAGATACGTTATGTCTATAGATCTGATGTTGAAGTGTGCAATAATCTACTTGAATTGTGAATCTGTGTGCTAAAAAGGTAAGTTGATCTAAATAAAAGAGGTAATATCCTAAAGAATAAAGATTTGTTCTTTGGAAAGAGAAAGATAACTGAAATTTTTTGTTTTGAAAGCATGAACTTAAGTATGTTTAATACACTTTGTCCTAGTCTAAAGGCTAGGGTGCATTTGAAAGAAATAGTGGATTTGAGGAAATTTAATGTAAATGAAGAAAGATATGTTATTCCTATGCATATAAAGAGTCTTGGTACTAATAAGTGGATGCAGGAACCTAGAAAGAAATTTTGCAGATTACAAGTCTAGCACTATGATCCTAGGAGAAGCACACAGTACAGAAAAGGCTAGGGGACATTTAAGAGAAACACATGACTGACTTTGTGTTATAAATGCATATGGTCGGGACATATTTCTAAGGAATTTCCTGAGTTAGGCCCTATTTCTCTTTATTTTAAGGTTTTTGGTCATGAGGTTGAGGATTTTCCATGGATTTTTGCTAAAGTTGAAGGGATGAACATAAGACAAGAAAATTGTGAAGAAAGTGAAGAGACTAAGGGCATGATAGAAAATCATAAAGAGAAAGGGTCAGAGGTATTTCAGACTACGTTATTACGGTTGAAAGAAACGATGGATGTTCATAAAGATGTCAGTTTACCAGAAATCCTGAAAGCAAAACAACGCATAAGTGCAAGAATAGAAGACTTCTACATAGGTCATATAGTCTTGGATAAATAAACATAAGTGAATATTATGATAGAAGAAACTTAGGAAATTTTGGGAAATCCTATTGTGGTACCTTCTTTAGGAAGGATAGGCTTGTTTAAGGGTAAGATAATAACTTTATGTGGAAGAGTAACTATTGTACCTATTATTGTTCATGGAACGTCGACTCAAGAAGAATTTGATGTCATTAGGTTGATTGGGAACAATGACCCTTTCCCACTATTTCTAGGTAAGACTTGGATTGAGAAGCATTAGATCAGAAGGAAAGAAGAGGAAGAAGATACAGAAAAGAAAAAGAAATAATTAAGGGATTTCATAGCTAGGAAAATAGACCGACTAATAGAAGAATGAGAGGATAATTCAAAGCAACAAAATAAAGTAACAATGCAGGAGGGATAGAAAACAAGAGAATTAGCTATCAAGGTTGAAATAATGCAAGAAGGATTGAAGAACCTATATATTCAAGAGATAAGTATGCCCACTCAGGAAATGTTAAGAAACGAGATATTAGCTTCAAAATCCTTGAGAACGCCTCAATAGTGCGAAGCCACTACACTAGGGGAAGATAAGAATAAAAAAGGAGAGAGGACTCTAGAAACAATTAAAGAGACTCAGATCACAAGAAATAAGAAAAGGAAGATCAATAAAAGGAAGGCTAAGTTGGAAAAGCTACAATTAGTTACAAAAACCAGATGGAAGACTAGAACAACAAGTCCGAACAGAATTGGAATTATCCCTGGAGAAGTTATATGACCATTGGAGGCACCTCATCCATTAGAATGACTCTCCATAACGGTTATAAAATGCATTTATGGGATTATGGCCCACTTTTGGACATTGAGATCATGCCATAACTGATATATTTACATTGATGAAAGCATTTCTTGATCGTTGGAAGATCTGGCATGATACCTCACTTATTTAACTCGTGTCAAGTTTTGCAGCCTATCATTGTCTGAAAGAATACCCCTCTTATTCATTTTTATACCCCGCCTGTTCGTTTGTCTACCCTGTCTCTCTGTTAAAAGCTAGAATGTTAGGAGAACCTAGGAAGATGGACAAGTCTGTTGAGGAAGTTCTTAAGAAGCTATTTGGTAATAGATCGATATATGAAGGTATCCAAGCATCGTCGACTAGGGGACTACAGGATTACCCTTCCACCGGATGTCGTTCCATCCATGTCAAACCCGTAATTTAACAAAGAAGCAACCATCGTGGTGATCTGGCTAATGCGAATCAGATCCCGTCGATCATACCTGAATATATTCCACCTCTGGTTGGCATTGTTAACCATGAAAATATCCCTCGATATTTTGAGTACACCTTCTTTACTGCGTACATTCCAAAAGGAATTTGCATAGTTGGGAGTCAGTGAGGACAGATCCCATTGTTGAAGAACAACAACTTCAACTTAGGAGACCAGAAGAACTATGCCATGTTACCTCCTAACAGTTATTTAATGAAGAAAACCAAAAAGAAACCTCGCCTTGTCTCGCAGCCATGGATTAAGGGGTTGCTGCAGTCCATCGTGTTGAACATGATGAAGATCTCGCATTTTGGCTACCACCAAGAGGTTAACGCTTGCGTTAAAATCCTTCTGTTGTTATATCATGGCATATATCTATGGCTTTACAAAAGGATTATTTTGGAGCTGGCGTTGATCCACTGGATCACAAGTTTAAGTGTGAAGGGCCCTGAACCATAATAGTTTTATCCAGGGAAGGCCTCAGACTGATATTTGGCACAACGATTCAAAGAATCCTATGGAGAGGTTGAAAAAGGAAAGAGAGGTCACAAGGTAGCCTCTATATAGGACGTCGCAGTGCACCTTGCTTTCCAACTCTTAGATGGAAATCTAGTGAGGAAGAACTGCCCCACACATGTCATCAGGTTCATTGTGGACCTCGCAAGAAAGTGTGTGGAGGGCATGTAGATGAACTGGGTAAACTACCTCGTCAACGAATTAGAAAAGTATTGTCACAAAGCCTAGGACTTGGGATATGAATTCCATTACAGTTGGTTGATAATTTTGATCACATTTGTCCCTTGGAAAATTCCTGACGAATCCACTTTCCCATAGATCAAACCTTCAGATCCCTTGGCCACTTGGTTTTCCACCCTGTGGTATACCAACACCATGACGAAGAAATGGCAGTCTAATGATGTGTTTCATGGATATTAATAGTAGTTGAAGGTTGCCAGTGAATCATTCCCATGTATGACACTACGTACTCTGCATCAATACTGACCCATAGCGAATTTACATGGTTATCCCCACTTCATTTACATCACCGTGCAAAGAGATGACCACCAGGAAGAATTGTAGTCATACTACAAGATGACAGATGAAGATATGGAGCAGATTACAAAGGAATGACCTGAGAAATTTCTTGTACCTGTTGCCGATGAAGAATTATCTGACACTGACACCATAGGAATCCCCATAGTTACATGAGTTGAACATGTAGGACAATCCAGTGAGACGAAGAAGAAGAAAAAGTAGGATGAAATCGAGGACATAGAGAGTGATGAAGAGGATAAAATTTCTGAAGATAAAGGGTCTGACTTGCCAGGAGGAGGAGAAGATGAAGCAGAAGCATTGGGAGGAGTAGATAAAGAGAAAGGAGGAGGTGAATACACACCACCTAAAGATACTCCTACTAGGACAGTAACACTACAAAATAGGAAAGTTTCTCTGAAGAAACCTTTAGCAAGCAAGAAGACACATGCCAATAAGCCACAATTGGAGGCCAATATCACCGATGATGACATCAGTATAGTCCAAGGAGCTATGGATTACACCTCTAAAGACATATGGAGAGAAGTAGGAGGATTTATACAGAAGGATTGAGAGAGAATTGAAGGAAGTGCAGCAAGTTGTTTGCTTGGCCTGCATAGTACCTAGTATGTCGACTGTGCCTTCCTCATCACGGACTACAGAATTGGGGGATGAACCAGCCCATTTAAGAAGGCTTGCGGATGCAACAGAAGCTTGGTTCTAGAGAGATAAGGAAGAGAAGGATAAGGCTACAGAAGCCTTGCAAAAGGAGAAATACGAAGTTCTAGTAAAATTACGAGCAGCGCAGGAGAGTGTAGATGCCCATGAAAGAGACAAAGAATAGCTTCAGGAGAAGTTTCAGGAGGAAAAATCCCTGATACAGAGGGAAAAAGAGAAGCTTCTCATAGAGAAGGCCTGGTCAAAGAAGCGATAAGTAAAGAATGTCTTTTTATGCCAGGCTTGTCACAGGAAGAGCAAGATTTGGTCGAAGCTCAAGTATTGAAGCTTGTAGAGACCCTCTAGTAGCTTCAGGCTAGGATAACTGAACTGGAGGCTTGAAAAATGTCGAGTGCCCCACAAGTGGTGCATGACCAAAGGGAGGAGTCTGCTAAGAACACAATAGAAATTATAAGATCCCTCGCCTTGGAATGTGAACAACTGAGTGAAAGGAGTGCCCAAACATATGAACGCCTTATCGAGGATCCATAGCTAAAGAAGCTATAAGCACAGTTACAGGAGGTGCAACAGCAAGCATTTTCATTACAGGCGCATATGAAGCTTCTCACAACAATGGAAACAATGAATAGATCCCAGGAGCAACACACTATACAACAACAGATCACTACTCTCTAGGGTAAGGTAATGGAAGTAATGTAGAAGCTACAACTTGTGCAGGACGAAGCTTGCAAGTTGTTTGAGGAGATTTATGGATAGGGATCACAACTAGATCAAGTTGTTGCAGTAGTAGAACAACACCTAGAAGGGCGTGTTACAGAGTAGACAATCCAGGAGCTCATTGAGAAGGAAGCTCAAGCGAGGCAGCAAGTCGAGGTAGCTCGACTTAAGATTGATACTTTCGAAGCATCGTTGTTTGGACCTGAGTGACTCAAGATAAGTCATGGGTGAGTGTTGGGGGGTTGTTCGCCCTCAACCAAGTTTTGAGGAAACTTTGGTCATATTTGGCCCATTTTTGGACTTCGACACATTGGTCAAAGAAGAAGCATCGGTGGATTTCAGATCACAGATCTCACCCATTTTTTGAGGGTTATGTGGACCCAGTAAAGGCTCCTCTAGGGTTTTGTAATGGGTTTATGGGATGTTGACCCATGCAGTTTTCCCATGTTTAGGCCTTATTGTAAAAGTTTGTAAAGTGTAAATAAAGGGGAATGTATTGTAGAAGTAGCTAAGTGCAAGGAGTTCGAGTTACTTTGTGAAAAGGAATGTATGTTTATACAAGCTTTGTGCTCAATAGAGAGTTAGCTCTATGCATTGATCTAGTTTTCTAAGGAGGATCTAGTGCTTAATGCATGGATCTCTAGGCTTGTGCAAATCTCAAATCTATGGCTTAGTGCATAGGAGTGACTGAATGTACGATATCGACAGATAAAAAAGAGGTGAAGTAATTTGTGGGTGTAGCCCCACCCTGGGGCAAACCACATATATCAGGTGTCTCATGGTTTGATTTGTGCTATGTTATTTATTTTATGAATCTGCTTAGTGCTTTGATTATGTTGTGTAATAGATAGATCTTGTGTTGCTTAAGTGATTTACTTGTGTTAAGGGTAAATGAATGCTAGATTTAACTTGTAGTGCTAAGTGTTAAGTGCTCAGGGTATATAATCATTCATTGCTACTGTGTCGATCTATCTTTGATTATGTTTTGTGGTGTTAATTAAGTTAAGAAACTAATGCATGTTACTTACTAAGCATTAATACACTATTCTGCGAAGCACTTTTATCACAGATTCGTGTCCCAACCTAGTTGTAGACACCTACGTCCTGTAACCTTCCCTTGCTTCTACCTCTAATGAGACTTCGCCTTCTTCACAGGTGTTGTTGAAAGGGCTGGTAGTCTAGGTTTTGTTGGTGTGTTGTTCAACATTGAACCCTGGGTCTGCCCCTATGCCAACAGAAGGAAACTTGTAGACAACAATCCAACACATAATAAAATGTGAATACAATATCTAGAATAGAGGTTTGAGACTGGAAATGGAAATAAGCAAGCGATGCAAAGTATGGTCGAAGAAATATAAGAATTATGTGCACAATCAAAGGAACAATGAACTCTGAGCTTATTATCATTAATCTAATGCAAGATAATAGATTTAAATCATTAAATGAAAATAAAAATTGAATTGAATATGAATTGCAAATGAAACACATGGATTGAAACAAAAAACTTACAATTTAATCTATAAAAGAAAAATGAAAGTAGCAGGGTGTTACCAGAATGAGGGGCCCTTCCCACACTAGTTAACCCTTCTTGTGCACAGTGAATCAACAATAGTTAATTTACCATTTTGATCAAAGATTCTGTTTACAAAATCAACTCTCTCATGCTTGTTCTTCACAAACAATTAATTACAAACGATGATAATGATAATGATGGCCCCTCCTCATCTTTATGAGGATCTTATTTATACATGAAATCCAAAGGGATATGATAGAACCAAATCCCCCAAACTCAGATTTTGGTTAAAACTGCAAGTGCAACTAAACTTTATCTCCCACCTGAAACTTGTGTGGCACCCAATATTAACCATGGTGTTGCTTGTACTTGGCATTGGAATTTTGCAAAATATCTTGAACATGTTGGAGGATTTGCTGGATTCGTTCAATGAACCAGGTGGCTTTATTAGCTTTGGTTTTCACATGGGACGATTCTTCCTGTGTGGATGCAAGGGGTAGTGCAACATCTATGGGACCCAATGGTTGAAATCCCAACCCCACTTGAAAGGGGCTGTGGTCGGTTGAGCTATGTATGGCTCTATTGTAAATGTGTTGAACATAGGGAAGAATATCATCCCATGTGTGGAGATGCTTGGAATTTTACATGCAAAAAATATGAATGATCATCATGTTGACGACCTCGGTTTGGCCACCCGTTTGGGGGTGGAAGGTCGTGGATATGGTGAGCATGGTGTCTAGCTGTGACCAGAGGCTCAACTAGAATGTATTGAGGAATCAACTATCCCGATCAGAGACGATGGTTTGTGGTATCCCAAAATTTACCCACATTCGTTCTAAGAAGAGCTGGGCAGTGGCCTCTGTTGTGATGCTCTTCTTGTAGATGACCATAATCACCATCTTGGAAAATCGATCAACAAGCACGAAAAAATAGTCATTTCTCTGCTTGGTTGAAGGAAGGCCTGACATGTAGTCCATCGATATGGATTCCCAGGGCTTGTTAGGAGTAGGAAGAGGGAGATGGATTCCCATGGATTTTCAGGAGTAGGAAGAGGGGTGTACATGCCTTGTTTCTTAATGGTCGGTTTGGAAATGGCACAAGCAGTGCATGATCTAATATACTTGGTTACATCATGTTGGAGTTTTGGCCAATAGAAATGTTGTTGTAACACTTCCACTATCTTCTCTACGTTGAAGTGTCCCGCCACTCGACTGTAGTGAGCTTCCCAAATCACCTTCACATGCTCTCTTGATGGAACAGAGAGATGGACCAAATGACACGATAACCTGTCATGTAAATGAAAATCAGTGACAATTGTGTTTGTGCCCAACATCTAGTAGGTAGTGGTGAAGTCAAGATCTCATTCATAGAGTTGGGGACATCCATAGGTCTCATGTTCATAGGAGTGTAGCACCGTGGTTAGTGTGGAAATTGGAGGTTGGTTTAGGCAATCATCGACACAGTTGGTGCTCCCTGTCTTATACTTGATGTTGAGATTGAACTGTTGCAAGTATGTGGACTACTTCTAATGGCGATCATTCTACAATTTTCCTTGTGTCTGCATGAACTGTAGAGGCTTATGATCAATGTGGATGACTGTCTCCTTCCCGAGAATGTAATGCCTCCACTAGTGACAGGATTGTACAATGGAGTACATTTATTTTTGATAAGTGGGGTACTTACAGACCGTATATGATAGTGTCTCACTATGATAGGCCATGTGATGTCCATGTTGACTGAAAATTGCGCCCACAACATAGTCTAAAGCATCTGTCTCAATCTCAAACGGCTACTGCAGATCGGGTAATGAGAGCAATGGGGATGAGCATAAGCGTTGCTTCAAATTATCAAATGCTTTTTGTTGTGACTAGCCCCACACAAATTTTTCCTTTCCACCACCCTTGGTCACTTGGCTAAGGGCCCATGCAATGTGGGAGAATCCCAACACGAATCTGCGATAGAAATTGGGAAGGCCTAAGAAGCTTCAGAACTCAATGAGAGTGGTCAGGGATGACTAGTAACATATCACCTGGATTTTGGCTAGATCGACATGCACCCAATTCTCATCAACAATGCAGCCTAGGTATTGGACCGTGTTCATTCCGAAGGAGATTTTTTCCAAATTTGCATATAGCTTGTGTTGTCGCAGAGTGTGCAGAACCTGATGAATATGCTGCAAGTGTTCCACCCAACTCTTGTTGAAGATGAGGATGTCATCCAAATACACCACCAAAAAATAATTGGTGAAATTCAGAAGCATATCATCTATCATCCTCATGAAAATTGTTGGGCTATTCGTCAAGACAAAGGGCATTACCATCCATTCAAAAAGACCTTCTTTGGAATTCAAGGCAATATTCCATACATTAGTATTATTTATTGAGACTTAGTGGTAGTCGGACCTCCAATTAATCTCACTAAAGTATTTTTCCCCCTTGAGCTAGTCAAGGTGGTCATCAATTCGGGGAATTGCGTACCGATTCCTGATTGTGATTCTATTTAGGGCCCATTGATCAATGTAGAGTCATGATGTCTTGTATTTCTTCTACACAAGCATGATTGGACTTCCAAAAGGTGATGATCTTGTTTTTGTGTTCCCCTTTTCAAGAAGCTCTTGGATTTGGTGCTTGATTTCCTCAATTTTTAACAGAGAGCGGTGATATACTAGCCCATTGCATAGAAGTGCATTGTGGGTAAGATTGACTGAATGCTTAATGTAACGGTGCAGAGGTAGCCCAATGAATGAGGAGAATATGTCTTTGTATTCTTCCATGGACTTATCCACCTTATTATGCTATGTGGAGAGACCTTCTGCAGAGGCATGGAAGTGGATGCAACCTTCCACTCACTTGGAGCACGAATCATGAAGAAGACAAACTTCCCAATCTATTTCATGCATTGATTTTCATAGATCAAGGAAATGGTAGTAGGTGGGACTACCTCAGGTATCCTGTAAATTTTCCTATCCAAAGTAATAATAACACTACGAGACCTACACTCATATACAACATGAAATTTCCATAAATAAGGTTGTCCCAAACAAACATCACAAACTTCAAGGGGGGAAACATCAAACAATGCCTCATCATTGAAGGGCTTGATGTCATAGGGCAGGTGGCACTGTTTTTTGATGAAGATATCACTCCCTTCGTAGATCCATCCAATGGTGTAAATATGTGGGTATGGTGTTGTTGGTAGATCCAACCGTTGGCTGACCTCTACTAATATGAGGTTCTTTTGTCTATCGTTATCAACGATCAAGTGCAACAGAGTACCCTTCACCCACATATTTGAATGAAAGAGGTGCTCACCTTCCTCTAGTTCATCAAGCTTACTAGGATGGATATTTGTTACACGTCAAAATTCCTCACTTCGATAATGTCCCATTGTCATTGTCGCAAGTGTTGCAAAATTCATATTTTCGTCCCTCATGTGTCACGTTGCAGAAGACATCATAAGAACACTTGGTACATCCTCTAAGACTTGTTATAAGAGGAAAAAATGTCATTTGGAAAATTGTACAAACTTTTACCTAGAAGAATGATCATCTTAAATGAATTTTTTGAGATCAGCCCTCCCCTTCCCACATGTAGGGAGCACTAGTGCTCCTTTTCCTCTTAGCAAGGAGTGTTATAACACTTTGTTGCCATATTTAAGGGAGTGTCGATCTATTGAGATAATATTGTGGAAGAATCGCCCTTATCTCTAAGGACAAATAAGAAGCATCTGAGTTATTTTGGCTCGAATCTAAGTTAAAGGATGTATCTAAGGGAAATCCCACAACTAATGGAGTCATATCCTCAAATTATTCCAAGAATAGATAAGGTGGTTGAGCCTCTCAAAGCCTATATAAGGAGGCATTCTCATGGTGAAAGGGGGGAAAATATCAGTGAAAATTATTTTCATTCTGATCGTGGATCTTTCAAGCAAGGGGCTAGACAAGGAGGACTTGGTGAGGTTGTTGCATATGCATCTACAGATTGTAAGCACCTTGTTATGTTTTCATTAAAATATATGCTTTCAATGTTTACTTCAAGTTTGTGTATTTTTGCATGGGCTTGTCTCTTCTTGATAAATCTAGTTTAAACTAATATTGGCTTGATAAATCTAGTTTAAACTAATATTGGTAGAATAGGAAGCATGCATTGTCTTTGTTGTCTATTGAATTGTAGAACTCATTAAAAGGATTTAAGATCAAGGTCATCCCGGACCGAGCAAAGAAATACTTCAAAAAAAGGTACATTGTGCTTTCTTCATCTTTTCCTTTGACTAGTTTCGCTACATTTAAAGGAATCTCAGTGTTCAATTTTAGCATTTTTCTATCTTGGTCATAGGGTTCTAAGATCCAAGAGGACATTCACCTGTCTACAGGGGAATTTTCCTACAACAATATTGGTGGTAGAAATAGTGGCACTAGGTTCCACGTCAATGATCTGTCTCCCTTTTTTATGATTTTGACTCAAATTTAGAACCCACATCTAATTCATAGGATTCTACCTTGGCCACCAATGACTTCTTTGAGAGGAATTCAACGGTGTTATGCCATGGACTCTTATGGAACTTGCACCACTTCCTAGTGTCTTTCTTTGTGAGGAGTTCACAGACCCAAACCACTGTGTCTTTTGTTTAAGCTTATGCTCGATTTTGAAAACATATTGATAGGCCACACCCAAGGATGAGATCTCCAAATAATCCATTTCTCTCTTGATGTATCTATGCAGACTGTCATGGTAGTTGAGAACTGTATGTCGTTGAAAGTCTTTGATACCCAGTTGTTGTAGAAAAATTCCCCTGTGGATAGGTGAATATCCCCTTGGACTCTAGACCCCTATACCAAGACATAAAAGTGCAAATGGACACTAACATTCCTTCGAATCTAACTAACTATTCAGAAAGAGAAGGAGAAGGAAGAAAGTGTGATGCACCTTATTTCAATGTTTGTCCTCGGTACTCCAATTTGAGCTTGATCTCTGAGCTCCTTAGCATTGTTTGACACCTCCAATGAAATGGACAACAAGACAAAGAAATCCTACTCTACTCTATAAGATTAGTCCAATCAAATCCATCTATAAGAAAAACATATGTAAAGAGACATAGGTTAGAACAAAATAGGCCAAGCAATATATTAATGAGAGCTCTTCAAGAAATAATTACAGACTGTAGATGCAGTTGCAACAACTTCCCCAAGTCCTCCTCATCCAGCCCTTGCAAAAAGATCCCAAAATCATAGGTTTGATATCCTAAATATTTCTCCCAAGAACATAGGTTTGATACCTCAAATCTCCACCCTTGTCCATGGAAATCCCTCATTATATAAGATTTGGAGGCTTAACCACCATGGAGAGGATCACTCATCAGATCCACTAAAGAAGGAAGAAAGTGTGATGCACCTTATTCCGATGTTTGTCCTCGCTACTCCAACTTGAGTTTGATCTCTGAGATCCTTAGCACTGTTTGACACCTACAATGTAATGGACATCAAGACAAATAAATCCTACTCTACTCTATAAGATTAGTCCAATCAAATCTATATATAAGAAAAACATATGTAAAGAGACATAGGTTAGAAGGAAATAGTCCAAGAAATATATTAATGAGAAATCTTGAAGAAATACTTACAGACTGTAGATGCAGTTGCAACATCTTCCCCAAGTCCTCCTCGTCCAGCCCTTGCACAAAGCTCCCAAAATCATAGGTT
>CBVK0100580033.1:0-10159 GCA_900067695.1 Picea abies | reverse complement strand
AAATGCAACTTCTTTTCTCAAGAAAAGTTCTTCTCCCTTCTCTCTTTAGGAACTTAGTCCACTGACCCCTCTGCAGGCAACTGATAGGTTTACATCATTAACGATCATAGGGGTGATGAAAATAATGTGTAACAACGAGGCCTATACTCCTACAAACAAGACCTTCTCATCCATGAGGTCTATTAGGATCTTTTCGATGGATTTATTTACTGTGCTAAGGTCACCTGACATACACTCTCGAGATCAGATATCTCAGGTAGGTGGAAAATCTCTCAAGGTAAGTTGAACGGGTGATGAGGTCTGAATAAGTATTGCGCAAAAGTAATTAGTTCTTTGTGGGATTGGATAATCACAATTGGAAAAAGTGTCTCTGGTAACACATTCGATGGGTTAAATGGATAACATCGCAACAGACTCCTCCAATGGGAAGGAGTGCCTTAATCAATACAATTCCATCCGTTATGGGATGGTCCTAATGGTCCAATGGAAAACATTACGGAAATAAATGCGTTTCTAGCCGTTCTAGAGCGTCTTTCTAACTGTCAGGATGCCTCCAATGGTCATATTTCTTCGCCATGGTGAAGTGCCAGTCTATGTTGTTTAGCTATTCTGGCGAGGTTCAAATTCTGCAAACCTTCCTTCTGCAAAGTCCTATCTGGAACCTCCTACAATTTTTCTAGCTTTTCTTTCTTCTTACTGAACTTTCTTTCTTTCTTCCCTGTGATCTGCATCTCTGTATTTCTCTTTCCATTCTTGTTTTTATCTAATCTTAGTATAGTAACTTCGCACTCTTGAGGATATTTCACAAGACTCGAGGATAATACTTATTCTCTTACTTTTTTTGGAGTAGGTGCTCTACTCACCTGCATGGATAGGTTCCTTAGGCCTTCTTGCGTTCTTTCAACTTCGGCAGCTAGGTCTTTTTTCCTCAGTTTCTTTGAATTGTCCTCTTGTTCTTGTATTAGTCTCTCTATTTTCCCAGCCATGAAATCCCTTAATTCTTTATTTTTCTGTTCTATTGCTACCTCTTCTTCTTTCCTTCAGATCTGATCACTTTCGATCCAAGTCTTTCCTAACAAAAGTTAAAAAGGAGCATTGTTCTCAATAAACTTAATGACCTAGAATTCTTCTTCTGTAGATTCTCCATGAGCAACCATAGGTACATGGGAATGTCTTCCACATAGGGTTATCAACTTTCCTTTAAAGAATCCTATTCCTCCCAATGAAGGAACTATAACAACATTTCCTAAGATTTCCCAAGTACTTTATGTCATAATGTTCACCTATGTTTCTGCGTCCAATACACAGTCTATGTCAAAGTCTCCTATTATTGTTTCTATGCACTCTTTTTCTTTTAAGATCTCTGATAAACTGATGTCTTTGTGATCATTCAATATTTCTTTCATCTGCAATAATATAGCCTCACATTCTTTCTAGTTCTTTAGTATATCCTTAGTTTCTTGACCTTCTTCATGGTTTTCTTGTTCAATGTTCATCTTTTCAACTTTAGCAATCATTCTAGGGAAATCTAAAACTTCATGTCCAGTAACCTTACAACAAAGGCAAATAGGACCTCTACCAAGGCATTCCTTAGCAATATGTCTTGGTCTTCTGCAACTATAACAAAGAGTCAATCCTCTCTTTCTCTTAAATGATCCCCAACCTTTCTCATATTATGCACTGGGATCACAATGATAGAACTGCAAAAAATTCTTTCTAGGATCCTGCATCCACTTGTTAGTCCAACAATTCTTTCTATGCATGGGGACAACATATCTTTCACTATTTCTATCAGATCTATTCTTATCGTATCTTCTTTCTTCTAGTTGTGCCCTAGTTTTCAGACTAGGACAAAATATATCAAGCATACCTAGATCCATTCTTTCAAAACAAAAGTTTCCCCTTATCTTACCTTTATCAAAGCACAAAGCTTTAATATCTTACCTCTTTTCTTCAGATCATATTTCTCTTCTCAACAGAGATCTTCACAAGTAAAGTAGAGTATTGCACACTAGAGAAATAGATCTATGCATAGAACTTTATATTTTCTTCAGTTCCCAGTAATCAGAGTTTCAGGTCCCAGCAACAGAACCATTTCTTGGCATAGGGGAAGACCTAGGGTTCAACACTAACAAAACACCAAGAAAAAGCTAACTACGGGCTCTTTTGGAAATACCTGCGAAGCATATGAGGTCTCAGCTGAGGTAGAGGTAGGGGGGTTGCAGGACTCAAGTGTCTACAACCTAGTTGCGACACAAATATGTGATCACAATACTTAACAAAGAACTTAGCGGTTAATATTCATTAGTCTTTAACCCTTTATTCACATCGCAAGTAAAATCCAAATTATAGAACAATGCAATATTCAATAAGATCTAACACATCCAAGCACTTAGCACATAGAAATAGATCAGATATAGAATTCATTCATATCACTAGGAACTAAGATACCCCATCAAATGTATCTATATACATAAATATTAAAACATTCAGCATAAATCACATCAATCTCACAGAGAAATCACAACACAAAGTATGCGTGGTTCACCCCTAGTGTGGGGCTATGTCCACCAACTCTCGTCTTCTTTATTATCTTCTTTCAATCTTCTTACTTTCATAGAGCATCAAAACCAACTCTGCATAGGATAGGATATCTTCACACACCTTGCCAGATCCTCCTTCCTTGAGCTTGGGAAAACACAGATCCTTCTTACAATCACTTGCACTTAGCCCTGTAAGTTCTCAACACACAGTATGCACAAAGCATTCAAAACTATTTTCACTTAGCTCACTGGCTTACAACCAACTCCTTCTTACATTACCTAGATACTTATTTATACATTAAAAAAGGGGCCTAAACAAGGGTAAGACCCATGGGTCGACATCCCATACCCATTACATAAACTATAAACCTAAATATTCCACAGAAAGGGGTGAGATCTCGTGATCTTCGCATAGCCTGGGTGCTCCATCTTTGACCAGCCTATCGAAGTCTCAAAAATGGTCAAACATGAACAAGGTTCTCCAAAACTTGGTCGAGGTCCAAAAAGAAGGAAGAGAGAGGTGCATTGCTCAGTGTTGGATATTCTCTAGTGTTTTGGTTTATTTTCTTGGCATTGTTTTGCCTATATATATTAAGGAAGTTTTTGTTGGGTTTTCTCCCCCATGAGGGTTTCTCGGGATAAAGGTTGTGTATCTTGTGATTTTGTTCCTCTCATTGATCCTATCTATGTTTTGGTTGTCTCGTAAATTGAAAAGAAACCTAATAACATCTTAAGCCTTAACAAGGTTAAGGGGGCTAGGTTAAAGGGGCTTAAAGCCAAAAATGAATAATTTATTAATTTTTCTTAAAAATTTAATGTAAGGATATATTATTATATCCTAAGTCTTGAGGAGGGGACAAGTGGCTGAAGGAAGAAGCAACGTGCATAGTAGAGGCACATTCAGGAGTGCAGTGTATAGTAAGAACAAACTTAGTAGAGAATAAAGTAGGAGAATAAAGTAAGAAGATAAAGTGGGTGAAAAGGAAGGATAGCATCTCGACATGTCAAAAATAGAAAGATACAAAAAAGAAGGAAGAACAACAGTCGGGAGTGCAAAAGCATCATGCATACATAAAAGCAGAAAAAGAAAGCTCGAAAAATGAGTCAACACGAATTGTCATCAAACAAAATAATATGTAATAGGGTTTTGGGGATAAGAAAAGTAGGGTTTTGAGCCCTAGAAGTTATTGATAAATATTTAATAGGTTGGGAAAATTAAAGGTTCTCATGTTATGTTCTATTCTATTCAAGGATGATTTTAGGGGCTATATATCACTCATGGGCTAATTTTCCATGGTTTCTCCAAAAACAAGATCCGTTATTTTAAAAATGATTCGCCCAAATTCTATAGGATATAATTATTTTACCTTAAAAATGGCCAAAATTTTATAAAAACTATATAAAATACTTTGAATTTGAATATTTTTTAAAAAATATCGCCAAACATGTATAGTTGACATATGAAGGATTAGTAATATTCACCAAGGTTTCTACATAAATGATTCGCCCAAATTCTATAGGATATAATTATTTTACCTTAAAAATGGCCAAAATTTTATAAAAACTATATAAAATACTTTGAATTTGAATATTTTTTAAAAAATATCGCCAAACATGTATAGTTGACATATGAAGGATTAGTAATATTCACCAAGGTTTCTACATTTTAAAATAAATTTCCATCCTTAAAATCATCCATGATTCTATTCAGGTTCTATTGTTAACTTGTTCATGAGGAGAGTGAGGGATTAAATTGAGAATGAAGGGTCTATGTGTAATTCTTAGAGAAAATCACAGAGAGAGACTTGCGCTATAAAGTGGCTAAGCAAGATGGAGAGAGGGATATCATGCTATATCTATTATAAGCGCAGTGTGCAAGCCTGAGATGATTAAAAAAAGAATAATAAAGAACTTAGTCATTGTGGACATATCCCAAAGTTCGGTGAACCACATTAATTATTTTGTGTGCTTGTATTTTATGTGATTGATTGTGAATATTATCTGTATGCATGTTAGACTAGATTATTCTACCCTATGATCACTGCGCAATAGTTATGAATGTTTCATAAATCGGTTTATGTTTCAAAATGAGGTGTAATAGTACTATATAAATGAATTCACTAAGTAACCAAGGAAGAAAAAATAAAATATAATGCACACATAATAGATAAGTAAGGATGATTCCCTCACTACTCTAGAAAATTGGTTCCTTCAGCCCCAATAGATGCCTTAGGTGAGACTTCATTTGCATGCAGTTGATGATGAAAGGGATAGTGTCTAAAGGTTTTTGTTGGTTAATATAACTTGAACCTAGAGTCTTATAACCTCGTGCCAACAAATGGTTCCATTTTCGGGACCTAGAAAATGTGATTGAAGGAATGTTTTGGAGGTCGACTAAGAAAGAGATCTCAGATTGTCTAGAAGGGAAGGGATGAGAATTTCCTCAAAAAAAGAACAAAAACCCTCATATGAGTGATGATAAATGGATACAAACGTATATGTACACACAAATGCATGAGATTATCTTTGGCAAATTTTCAATTATTTTGATTAAGTGGTTAGAAATATTGGTGGAGAATATTGGAAGGTGCCAAACCACAACATCAAGGAACTAGAATCCTAAGTTGGTAAGGAAGTTGAATTTTGTAAGTAATAATAATTCTTGCACACTTGATTTCTTGTTGGACAGTATATTGGGAGGATATATCACATAATTTACAGTGGATTGTTCTAAGTCATAAAATGTTGGAGAGAGGGATTTCTTCAAAGATCTGCATGGAAGGTTTATGAAATGGATGGGTACATGGATAAATATGTTTTTGTGCAACAAGTGTGTGATGAAAATGGAGGAAAATCCCTAAGGGGATTTTCAAACATGGGGGTATCGAGGGATGAAAAGAGAATTTTATGAAGGTAAGAAAGCATGAAGCTCTATAAGAAGAAGAGGATGAGTTTGGAGTAATGCACAATGGAAGAAGGTAGAAGAGGTGAAATATAGATGAGATATATATAGTGAGACTAAGGGAAGAGAACCATGCAAAATCATCCAAATTGTAGAGATACCATAAGTAGAAGGAGAGGAAGAGAATTCCTATTATAGTCATAGAATATAAAAGATGGTAAGTCCTACTCAGATGGGATACTGTGTCGATTCACCTAAATAAAAAATCACATTCAAGCATTTGTCAAAATAACTCATATTTATCAAGGGAAGACAAAGTAGCAACAACCCAAGTGGTGGAAGTAGTGCATAGATTCAAAGTCGACCAACATCACCTAGGGGAGGTACTATAGAGAGAAACATGGAATTGGTAGAAAACACTCTTAGATTGCCTTAGTTCCACAGAGTTGGGTCAGAAGACCCAAAACAACATCTATTTGTCTACGAGACAATTTGGGTTGCAAAGAATGTCCTGGATGTGTTTATAAAGATCACAAAGTTGGAAACCACCTTTAGAGGTCTCACATTAGTCCAGTACATGAAATTGTAGAGTGCCATGCCTATGGAACAAACCAGGACTTTAGCAAAAATTAGAAAAGCATTGTTGAAAGAGTTCAAGAAGCTAAAGTTTGAGTCATAGTACATTATAGAGTTGAAGGAGATCCAAAAAGTGAAAAATGAATTAGTCTCAGATTATAACCAATGTTTTAAGGATCTGATGGTAGATTGACATTCCAAATCCCTGATCAAAAACACCAATAATGGTTTATTGCAGTACTTATGCCACACATTCCCAGGTTGTTGATTCAAAAGAAGGTTGTCATAACATGAAGCTTTGGATATTGTAATTAAATTAGAAGCATGCCCTATACGAGAAAGTGGAGGGATGGATAAAGTATAAATACAGATAGATGAATTGACAATTCAAGTATCAAAACTAATAAAACAAAGGGAAAAATGGGAACAAGTTTGGTGTACCAAGTGTAGAACCGAAGGACACCACAAGGATGAATTCCCAACATTTGCGCAATATTTGGAGATTGGAGTACTAAATCCATTAATATGAGGGGATATTGTGAAATATGAAATAGATGGTGACATCATTCGATGGAGTGTTCATTACTGCAGAAATATTAGATTATGCCAATGAACTATTTTACAACTTCTGCTACTTAATCGAACATGAAGAAAATGATTGTCGCGCATTCAATTTGATGAGAGATAACAATGCATATATGTATAGGATTAAAGAGGAGAATATTGCGAGAGAAGGAGGTAGTCCACATTATAATAATTAGAGAGGCTTTAATCTAGGAAATAGAGGAAATTTTGGCACAAGTCGAGGTAGAGGAAATGTTGGTAGAGGAGGTAGAGGACCGATTATATGTTACAATTGTAATCAACAAGGACACTTAGATTGTGACTTCTTGAACCCTTGTAAAACCTGCACATACTGTAGATCATTGGACCGCGAGACAAAATAATTTCCTCAAATACTTGCAACGTGGCAGGAAAGAGGAAATTAAAACCAGAACCCAGATCATAATGTATAGAAAATATATGTAGAAAAACACAATGAAGGACATAGTAGCAGTTGTTATGTATAGAGGAACTAGAAGAGGGGATGATGTGATAAATGGAGGGAATAAGGTCGAGAAATGGGCAAGGAAAACAACTGGACCTATGCCAACATTCAACCCTCAGCGGGGAAAGGAGACATATTAGAGGGAAAGAAAAGAGATACTAGGACTAGATTGGGTAGAATCAACATCATCTATGCCTCATGTATGTCATCGCACTATGCCAGAGAAGTCACTTGGGAAGGTATGTAGTCTAAGAGAGTTTCTGAGAATTTGCGTAGAGTTAATGAAAGATGAAATTGCATTGAATGAATTATATGAAATGATTGATCATTGCACATAAGAAAAGGAAATTCCTATTGCATAGAGGGTAGTGAATTAAGTATTGTGCAGAAAGAGGACCAATAGAGAATTTGTATCATGTGCACAGATTAGGGAATATGACATGGATAATGTTATCTTGGACTTAGGGTGTAATGTGAATGTGTTACCAAAGAATACATGGGAGATGATGGGGAAAACCAAGTTAATATGGTCTCCTCTTTAGTTAAGATTATCAAACCAACACGAGATAGTACCAATCGGAGAATTGATAGGAGTACTTATGAACATAGATGGAGTGCGTAGCATAGAAAAATTTTAAGTCATTAATATCATGGATGATATTCAACCATATACATCACTAATGGAACTTGAATGTTCCTTTCATAATCAAACAATCATTAATATGAAGAGGAGGGAAATGATATTTTAAGTAGGATACTAGAAGGTTAGTGCACCATTATATTTGATAGAAAGAAAAAGGTACATAGAGTTGGCGAGAGTGGATGAAATCGATAACCCGTATAACATGATTGCACTGATGGATGATTATGTTAAGCCCACTACATATGGTACTCTATCTTGGAGAACTATTAGTTCATCTGCATCAGATTCAGAGGAAGGTCTATAGAATTGGTAGTAGAGGATGCATGAAGTATCAACTAGATGATGTGAATGCATAACTCAATCATTGTGCTGGATTGGAATGGAGCTATGCAATCCACCTAGGTATGATGTATTTACTAACATATGTTTATTTGTAAAGGAATTTGAGTTACAAGTACCCAAAAAACAAAGGTTTTTGGCACTAGATGTTGTCCTAAAAGCTACTCCAACCAGATGGTACGTTGCAAACAAAGAGGGGATGTAATATTCATTCAAGTCTCAGAGACTAATGCACGTGAGATTTGGTACCGAGTTAGAGAATATTGCGTAGAAGTATACATGGATAAATGAACCATCATGTAATGTGGAGCAGTGTAGAACTATATGGATTTCAGTACAAAATAAGGAAGGAACAAACATATTTGTACATACACTAGATACAATTTTGAAGAACTCGTATCTGGAGATGGAAATGCGTAGAGACATAAACATTTTGGATGAGATAGTTCAAAGGTTCAAGGTAAATTTTACATTTGAACATGAATCTCCACTAATATATGTAGTGTTACAAGTTATTTGAACCAAGATATTCTCAGAAGAAGGGTCGATGGAGGTGGTACTAGTGTGTAGTGCGCATAGAACTTCTATGATTTTCCATGAAATACTCGAGTGTTACAATGTCGTGAAACAAGAACATGATGAGGAAGATCACAGGAATGTGTGAGTACCCGAAACTGAGGGCGAACATGTAATATAAGGGCCCGTGCTTGGATCTACTGGGTATACACAACCAATTGTTATGGGAAAATCCCCTTGCAAATAGGTGAATATCCCCTTGGATTCTAGACCCCTGTACCAAGAAAGAAAAGTGAAAATGTACACTACCATTCCTTTGAATCTGACTAACTAATTAGAAAGAGAAGGAGAAGGAAGAAAGTGTGATTCACCCTATTCCTATGTTTGTTCTCACTGCTCCAACTTGATCTTGATCTCTGAGATCCTTAGCATTGTTTGACACCTGCAATGCAATGGAAAACAAGACAAAGAACTCCTACTCTACTCTCTAAGATTAGTCCAATCAAATAAATCTATAAGACAAACATATGTAAAGAGACATAGGTTATAAGGAAATATGCCAAGCAATATATTAATCATAACTCTTAAATAAATACTTACATACTTTAGATGCAATTGTAACAACTTCCCCAAGTCCCCATCATCCATCCCTTGCACAAAACTCCCAAAAGCATAGGTTCGATATCCTAAATGTTTCTCCCAATACCAAAAGTTTGATACCTCAAGTATGCACAACCTTCTCCATGGAAAGTCCTCATTATATAGTATTTGGAGGCTTAACCACCATGGAGAAGATCACTCATCAGATCCACTAAAAAGGGATCTGAAAGATATATAGGGAGAAAATATCTCTTAAGTATTTTAGGGAGGAAATATCTCTCAAGGATTAATATAAGGGCCCGTGCTTGGATCTACTGGGTATACACAACCAATTGTTATGGGAAAATCCCCTTGCAAATAGGTGAATATCCCCTTGGATTCTAGACCCCTGTACCAAGAAAGAAAAGTGAAAATGTACACTACCATTCCTTTGA
The DNA here is from genome assembly GCA_900067695.1 of Picea abies. NCBI lineage: Eukaryota > Viridiplantae > Streptophyta > Pinopsida > Pinales > Pinaceae > Picea > Picea abies. The sequence continues at coordinate 558 of CBVK0100580033.1, read as the reverse complement.
ATCTGACTAACTAATTAGAAAGAGAAGGAGAAGGAAGAAAGTGTGATTCACCCTATTCCTATGTTTGTTCTCACTGCTCCAACTTGATCTTGATCTCTGAGATCCTTAGCATTGTTTGACACCTGCAATGCAATGGAAAACAAGACAAAGAACTCCTACTCTACTCTCTAAGATTAGTCCAATCAAATAAATCTATAAGACAAACATATGTAAAGAGACATAGGTTATAAGGAAATATGCCAAGCAATATATTAATCATAACTCTTAAATAAATACTTACATACTTTAGATGCAATTGTAACAACTTCCCCAAGTCCCCATCATCCATCCCTTGCACAAAACTCCCAAAAGCATAGGTTCGATATCCTAAATGTTTCTCCCAATACCAAAAGTTTGATACCTCAAGTATGCACAACCTTCTCCATGGAAAGTCCTCATTATATAGTATTTGGAGGCTTAACCACCATGGAGAAGATCACTCATCAGATCCACTAAAAAGGGATCTGAAAGATATATAGGGAGAAAATATCTCTTAAGTATTTTAGGGAGGAAATATCT
>CBVK0100580031.1:0-11857 GCA_900067695.1 Picea abies | reverse complement strand
ATATTGGAGGATTGTATCTTCCTCTTGGAGGTTTATCGCTCCCTTTACATTTGGAAGTTGTAGCTACCTTTGGAATTCATTACTTCCCTTGAACAATAACTATTGATTATTTCTCCTATATTGTGCATGGTGTATTTTGGTGTATTGGTGTAACTCTTATACTATTGTTTATTTATCATTGAATATAATTGGATGGTTTAAGTATAAGTTGAAAAAGGTTTTAAATTGTACGTGATATTGATTCACCCCCCTCTCAGTATCAACATGTTCCAGGTACATTGAAGACTTCCCTTCACTATCAACTCATGTAAGGAACCTAAATATTATGTCTACTAAGTTCACCAAATCACAATCAACCTCTAGGTAGATACAATCGACAGTCGAGTCCGAACGTATGGGAAGGATAAAAAGTTTGAAATCATTCAAGAGAATTGAGGAAACGTGGACCAGTAGAACTCTAGAGGTACCCGAATAGATTCTTAATTCATGAAGCACCAAGACCAAATGAATATAGTTGGGCCTCAATAAGAACCCCCAATATACATTCTTACTACTACGAACAGTTATACCCCAGAGGGATAATATTTTTTTCTCTCCCGAACATGACCTAGTGCATAACCCCTATGTTAGAGGGGTATTCCAACTATGATTATAAGAACAATTGGATTTAATGATCCCTACCAAAAGATTCTATGTTTGTATTATGGATTTGGAAATTTATACTCACAAACTATTCCAAATCCCTACACTTGCTAATGTAAGTTTTCTGCCAGAAAATATAAAAATGTATGATCAATTTTATAAGTGCTTCATTTTAGGGTTGTTGTTTACCCAAGGGTGTGAAAGTGAAACTGATGATGTTAATCCTTGAATCCAAAAGAATTCAAAATATGATATGCAAATATTTTTCTTCAATGAATCCTACATATGGGATGGAGAAGAGGTTCAATTTTTGTCAACAAAAAACACCCAATTCCCAAATACAATTTGCTAAATGCAACCTAGTTATCTACACTACCCAAAAAAAGATTGCAGCTATATTTCTTTGTTTGATTCTAATATATAAAGACATCAAATGCAAATCCTTTAGCAATCCTTTACTTTCAATCAAAACAAAGAATCAGATGTAGATGCAAAAGACATGAAGCAAAAAGGGCTTCAAACAAAACATGAACTCAAAACAATGAGAATTGAAAGAAAAAAACAAGAAAGAGATAACATGTTCTAAAAATAACTCAATCAAGGATTATACAATGAATAACCATTCAAGAAATACAAGAAATTTCAGAGAAGAATACAAAAACTGATAAGGAGAAAGAGAAATCACTCAAATTGTCCTAACAAAACAAGAAGCAAGAAAGAGAAATATCGCAATTTGGAAAGGTGAAAGCTCAAATAAATACAAAAAAGAGTGATAATTATCAAATATCAACCCAAAAGATGTCACAAACTAGAATACAGACTCTGGGAAAGACCTCTACAAAACAGACAGAAAAAATTGAGCAGAAAAGGGCATGAAACACCAAAATAGGAGATGAATGCTCCCTAACTCAAGGGCATAGAGAGGTATAGAGATATATAAATAAATATAGGGGATCATTGATTAGAGATCAACACTCTGTGATTCACTAGAGGGGAGCACTATCCTTCCCTGAAATTCAAAACAGAGCCAAAATCCTGAGAAAAACTCCCCCATAATTCAAAGAAATTGGTGAAAATACTAGTGAAGATGGGAGAAAGGAAATAGATCAATAACAAACAAGAAAGTGATATAAAATATTGGAAAAAGGTAGGGACGATCCAAGGAAATACAAATCATTGTTTCTCCCCAGTGGATTCACCAATTTCTATTATGGGAAAATCCCCCTACGGATAGGTGAATATCCCATTGGATTCTAGACCCCTATACCAAGATAGAAAAGTGTATATGGACACTAACATTCCTTTCAATATAAATAACTAACTAGAAATTTAAAGAGAAGGAAGAAAGTTGGATGCACCCTATTCTGATGTTTTTCCTCACTTCTCCAACTTGAGCTTGATCTCTGAGCTCCTTAGCATTGTTTGACACCTGCAATGCAATGGACAACAAGACAAAGAACTCCTACTCTACTCTATAAGATTATTCCAATCAAATCCATATATAAGACAAACATATGTAAATATACATAGGTTATAAGGAAATAGGCCAAGAAATATATTAATGAGAAATATTAAATAAATACTTACAGACTATAGATGCAGTTGCAACAACTTCCCCAAGTCCTCCTCATCCAGCCCTTTGCACAAAACTCCCAAAATCATAGGTTTGATATCCTAAAGCTTTATCCCAAGAAAAAAGGTTTGATACCTCAAGTATCCACACCCTTCTCCATGTAAATCCCTCATTATATAGGATTTTGAGGCTTAACCACCATGGATAGGATCAGTCATCAGATCCACTAAAAAGGGATCTGAAAGATATTTAGGGAGAAAATATATCTTAAGGATTTTAGGGAGGAAATATCTTCCACTAAAAAGGGATCTGAAAGATATTTAGGGAGAAAATATATCTTAAGGATTTTAGGGAGGAAATATCTCTAAAGTATTTTAAGGAGGAAATATTTCAACCATCCATGAGATCCTCCACCTTCCCTAAAAAATAGGAAACCAAATGTGAGGTGGATTCTCAAACTTAATTAATTTCTTTTTCATGAATATTAATAATAATTCATGTGCACATGGTATTTTGTCCTTCATGTAATATATCCCTCCTCCACATTAACTAGGGATTGTGACATAGTTTATCCCATGGTGTCAAGGTGTATGATACAATCATATGACACTTACTAAACCTAGGGCGACGTACCTAGATGTGAAAATTTCATGTGTAACACCAATAAAGGCACAAAAAGTAAACATTGGGATGAAAAGAAATCCAAAGTTTGTGCAGATAGGATATTATTGGAGTGATGAAAATATGAAGAAGATTACATATTTATTGTGTGAGTATCATGATCTATTCCCAACTACATTATCAAAAATGAAGGTGATAGTTACGAAATCAGCTGAGACGGAGATCCCTTTGAAGCCAAGTGCTAAACTAGTGCGATAGAGATCCTACAGGTTAAATCTGAAGTACAAAGAGGAGGTGAAACAATAAACAGACATGATTTTTGACACAAAGATCATTGAACCATTCATGGAGTCATAATGGATAATTCTAATGGTGGTACACAATAATAAAATAGGAGGAATCAGGATTTGTGTATATTTTTAGGAAGTTAAATGATCATGTCTACATGATCCATTTCCAACACCATTCACAGATGAGGTACTGGAGAATGTAGGAGGGAACGAGGCTTATTATTTCATAGATGGATTCTCAAGGTACCATCATATCAAAATTGCAGATGAAGATAGGTATAAATATACTTTTACGACATAGTGGGGGAGTTACCAGTACACAGTGATGCCCTTTGGACTGAAGAATGCACTAACATTGTTGTGAAGAGTTGTGGTTGCAGATTTGAAGGAATTTATTGAAAAGTTCCTTGAAGTGTACTTAGATGATTGGACTGTGTTTAGTCTACTGAAGGATCACATCAAATTACTCATATTAATGTTGGATAGGTGTAGACAATGTCGTATTTCACTGAATTTAAAGAAGTGTATTTTTTGCACACCTTTTGGAATATTTTTGGGCCATGCAGTCTGCAAGCATGGATTATTAGTAGATCCTACCAAGATCCATAGATTTGGGCACAATACTATCTCAACTAGGGGAAGGAGACATAGATCACTCAATTACTTTTTCAGGTAGGAAGATGTCCATAACAGAGAAGAATTACACTACAACATAAAGGGAGGGATTGGAAATGGTATATGTGCTATAGAAGTTTAGACATTATTGATTGGGTTCTCACGTTAAGATGTACATAGACCATTGTTTACTAAACTACTTAGTGAATGAGACATTGTTGGCGGGGAGAATATGTAGGTGGTTATTGATGTTTCAAGAATACAATTATGAGGTTGTTGTGAAACTAGGGAAGTTAAATGTAGGACCTAATCACATATCACACATACTATTAGGAGAAGTTGTGGGGAATCTAGATGACAAATTTCCAGATGCACAATTATTTATATTTGATATGGTGGATGACTACATCACATACATCATACAGTTTCTAAATACAGGGCTAGCCCCACCCAAAATGAAAATTGTACAAAAGAAACAATTAGTGGTTAAAATACCAGACTATCAGTTCATTATAGTGAACTTATACATGTTAAGAGAAGATGGAATATTGAGACGATGTGTGTTGGAGAATGAAAGGACTATGATACTCATTGAAGCACATGAAGGGATTGTAGGAGGAAACTACATCGGTAGAGATATTGTGTTGATGATCTTGTGCATGGGGTTATGGTTAACACTTCATAAGGATGCCAAAGAATATTGTGAAGAATGCGATATATGTCAAAGGGTGAGAAAGCCATCCAAGAGGGATGAAATTCCTTTACACCCACAAGTTACATTGCAAGAATTTGATAAATGGGAAATAAAAATTTTGGAGCCAATCAACCCATTAGTAAGAATACTAGTAGCGAGGTACATAATCGCTACGATGGATTATTTGACTAGATAGGAAGAAGCAACACCAGTCACAGATTTCACCATGGAGATTGATGCACAATTTCTATTTGATAACATTGTCACACAATTTGGATTTCTGCACATATTACTCAGTGATCGAGGAACACACTTCCTAAATAAGACAATTGCAACATTGATTGAGGAATTTCAAATTCATCACTAGAAGAGTACATTGTATCACCCTTAGGATAATGGGATAGTTGAAGATTTTAATAAAATTTTGGAGAATTCTTTGACAAAGATCTACAATGTAGGGAGAGATGATTCATACTTAAGGGTTCATGTTGTTTTATGGGCATATGATTCCAACACCCCTTTTCCTAGGGTTACATGACCTCCCAGTCAAGGATCTTAAATTATTGGATTTGAACTAGCTCTCTGAAACCTTAACAGTCTCGTTTGTAAATAACCACTGGTCTCTTCAGTCCTTCGGTGCAAGTTATATGAAACTAATGACCTCTCCCTTCATACTACCGAGTAATTAGTGTTCAGGTGATATCTCCTCCTCCGTTACCTCCTCTTCCTAAATAAGACAATTGCAACATTGATTGAGGAATTTCAAATTCATCACTAGAAGAGTACATTGTATCACCCTTAGGATAATGGGATAGTTGAAGATTTTAATAAAATTTTGGAGAATTCTTTGACAAAGATCTACAATGTAGGGAGAGATGATTCATACTTAAGGGTTCATGTTGTTTTATGGGCATATGATTCCAACACCCCTTTTCCTAGGGTTACATGACCTCCCAGTCAAGGATCTTAAATTATTGGATTTGAACTAGCTCTCTGAAACCTTAACAGTCTCGTTTGTAAATAACCACTGGTCTCTTCAGTCCTTCGGTGCAAGTTATATGAAACTAATGACCTCTCCCTTCATACTACCGAGTAATTAGTGTTCAGGTGATATCTCCTCCTCCGTTACCTCCTTCCCACATATGACCTCTTGTTGTGACCTAGGGCCTAGCTTTCGAGTGCTATGGGACTTTGCATTTCACAAACTCACGAATTAGTTTTCCTCTCTTCTTCTGATGTCCGAAATTTCGTACCCTGCTTGCCTCAAATCAAAATTCCACAACTTTTTGTGTTTCAACGGTCCATATCAACTCTTCACAAATAAGGAGTTTGTGTTCCACGAAATTGGAAAAAAACTCTCTTCTCCTTTCCAAATCTACAGATCAGATTTAACCCCTGAAAAAAAATCTCTTCTCCTTTCCAAATCTACAGATCAGATTTAACCCCTCTAAATCAATGACTGTGATTTATTTCATAATTTGGACTTCAGGAGTTTCAACTTTCAACCTTTGCTTTCCTCCCAAATGAATGGATTCTTTCCACATTTCCTTTTGAATCAAATGGCTATAATTTACTTCAAACTATCCAATGGTCGATGTTTATTTCAGCCCTCCAACTCTCCGGGCTTCAGGAGTTTCAAGTCTCAATTTGAAAATCTTGAAGTGATTTCTCAGGAGTTCATAATCTATCGCCATGTATCCTTCTGGATTAGATGGTTCATATCTCCTTCGAGTCTTTGGAAATCTATCCTCCCATGTATACACATATTTTAAAGCTCGTGCACTTTTCCTGAATCCAACAGTCTGAAATAATTCATCTCATCTTGGATAGATCTTCACCCTTCACCTTGCCCAACCTTCGTAAATTATTTTTTCTGAAAGATTTCTTTGACACTTAGTCGATTCCTGATGTTGTGTACTCCTTGCAACCGACCTCTACACTTTCTTGCGAGAAAAACCCAAGTTATTTCTCCAAGTCAAGGACTTCACATACACACTCCTTGCACTTAACATGCAAACTCTGCATTCAAAAGTTACACACTATCTCTTCTAAGATTCGAGCCAAACAAGAATCTCTCACATGCACTCCTTGCATTCAATATGCACTCCTTTCATAACTTATAGAATAGAAACAATTTAAACTTATTCAATTATTCATAAGTTCATCCATTCACCATGAACATAATACACCCACAAAACACATAACAACAGTAAAACTATAAAACAATATCAATGTTGTACAATTGGATCAACTTCCTCTGTTCTATTCATTCCAAAAAACATAATTACAGCTTCTATCTTCTTACAGACACAAAAATGAAATACTTGTCTAAAAACCGAGAGCACTCTCCGCTCTTCTTCCTTCTATCTAAGTTCTATCACCTTCTACTTTAGTGGTTACCTACTCAACTTAATTAAATGCAACCTAATGACTAATCAGGGAAAATATGCTACACCTGTAATATTTTACAGTTGTGTAAGGATTACCTACTCAACTTAATTAAATGCAACCTAATGACTAATCAGGGAAAATATGCTACACCTGTAATATTTTACAGTTGTGTAAGGATTTACAATCACTCTGTCATTTCAAATGGTTGCCCGACTTTACAAACAACCAATTTAATTAATGAGAAATTCAAAAAATCTCCACACCGCTACCAATATGGTTAAGAGTCAGTTTGGTTATTTCAATGCATGAAGTGTCGAGTTCACTTCTACCTCCGCTTTTCTTGATTTGATAGAGTTTCTCCTGCATCATACTCCTCTAGCCAAAATATTCATACGCTCCTGTCCATGAGCTCTTGAACTTTTTTTCCGTACTTCAAAATATTAGGTTCATTTACCTAACTTGAATCTTCCATTGGGTGATCCTTCTAGTTCACTAGATATTGAGGGTGCATCTTTCTTATGGTTTTCCTTCCAATTCTTTGTTCCAAAATTTTCTCCATCTGAGGTTTTCTACTGTGGGAATCTATTGTTCCCACTAAATCTCCTCATGATCATCTAATTCTCCTATGACATCTCTATTATAAGTATACAAATCTTCAATGTTGAATATCAGTGATATTCCAACATTGTTCGGCAACTCTATCTCATAAGCATTTGCTAAAAAATGTCTAAGGATATTGCATGGACCTATCTTCTTCATCTTCAACTTATTATATGTTTCTCTTGGAAACCTTCACTTTCTCAAATGAGCTAAAACTTCATCTCTCACTTCAAATTGGACTTCCCTTATTTTTTGATCAACTATGTCCTTATACTTTCGATTACTATCCTGTATCTGCTTCCTAACTTGATCATGAAGTCTTTGCATTTATGTAGAAAAATCTTCTGCTCTAGAACTCCTAAATTCATCTTGTTTCAACTCTCTCAATTCTGCAACCCCTCTTGGTTGTCTTCCATATACTATCTCAAATGGACTTTTTCCAGTGCTCATGTTAACTAAATTATTAAATGAAAATCATGCCTGAGCCAGAATATGATCCCACTAACGACCTTGACCAGTGACTAAACTCCTTAACAAAATTCCTAGACTCTTGCTCACCACTTCAGTCTGTCCATCTTTCTAAGGATCATATGTTGAACTAAAAGATAAATTAGTTCCTAGCCTCTTTCATAGAGTCCTCCAAAAGTGTCCTACGAACTTAGTGTCCCTGTCTGTAATACCCCAAGGACGTGCCCCAATTGTATTTATAAATTGTAAACGTGTTTTGTAGGCTGGTGAGATGAGTGTTGATAAGTTGGCATGATTATGTGTTTATTAGGCCAGAGAGCCTAAGTGTTAAAGGCCAAGAGCCTGATTTTGTATATGTAACCATGCAGATCATTAATAAAATATAAGCATTGTTGCATGCAGACTGACCATGAATAAATAGTGATGGGGGACTAAGCTTCCAAAAGGTTGGATAAGGGAGGAGGCTAAGTGTGTGGGCCTAGGGGCTAAGCTAGGGGGCTTACCTCTAAAGGGGATAATAATTTATTATTATTTCCTGAAGTCTAAGGTGGACATGTTGAGTGTTGTCCTAAGTTTCTGTAAAGGGAATGTGTGCTAAGTGGAACTCATGTACATCTAGGAAGACAAGTGTCGACCTTGGTGCATGTAGTTAAAAATGATGAGTCAGCCGTGTTGGGGTGGGGTCTATCATTATTTCATCCTCCACCTTATTTCATGCAGTTTCCCGTCTAAACCTGTTTTTGGCCTCTGCGTCTATATTTGCATAATTGTGCATAGTGAAGGTTTTTTGGGATTCCATTTTCCCATTCTCCATCTAAAATCATTGGTCTCAAGGCTAAGGTGGACATGTTGAGTGTTGTCCTAAGTTTCTGTAAAGGGAATGTGTGCTAAGTGGAACTCATGTACATCTAGGAAGACAAGTGTCGACCTTGGTGCATGTAGTTAAAAATGATGAGTCAGCCGTGTTGGGGTGGGGTCTATCATTATTTCATCCTCCACCTTATTTCATGCAGTTTCCCGTCTAAACCTGTTTTTGGCCTCTGCGTCTATATTTGCATAATTGTGCATAGTGAAGGTTTTTTGGGATTCCATTTTCCCATTCTCCATCTAAAATCATTGGTCTCTATCACCGACCTTTGTACATCCACGGTCACCCAAGAAACCACACATGGGAAAGGGACAATAAAAACCGACCTATGTGTCCTGTGAACCCAATGAGAACCCATGGATTGATCCATGTCTTCGGTGAAGCCCAAGTATCCTGTGTATTATCTGTGTCATGTGTGTTATGACTGTGGGTTGTTGTGGCCACGCAGTTCCTGGACTGAGTGTGGCTTGTTATTATCTGTGTCATGTGTGTTATGACTGTGGGTTGTTGTGGCCACGCAGTTCCTGGACTGAGTGTGGCTTGTTTTCGTCATCTGTTCCTTGTTGAGCCTTGTTGTTGTCCTCCTTGTGCGAGAATAGAGTTGAAGGAACAAGTTTGCAGGCCTATGTGCAACACTCTCTCCAGGTGAGGGAGGTGGTTGTAGTTGAAGAGGGAGGTTGGCAGGCCTGTGAACAACCCTCCCAGGTGAGAGAGTTTGCTTGGAAGTGGTTTTCTCCCATAGAGAGTCCAGCACTAGCTACAAAGCTCAGAGAATTCTTGATCTAGCCTGTTGTCGAGACCCTGAGAGGGAGGTGAAGCAACTGATAGACTGTGTGACAGTGAAGGTGTATACTCCCAGGTGGAACAAGCATGTGGGGAATGGTAGTCCATGAGTAGTGGGCGTAAGAAGGCTCCTGGAGAGAATCCTTATGGTTGCATTGTGAAGTTTCCTGTAACCTCTGTGTAATATAGGATTTCGTTTCCCTGGGTGGAGCTTAGTCCCATCTTGGAGACCCTGAGAGGGAGGTGAAGCAGTCGATGGACTGTGTGACAGTGAAGGTGTATACTCCCAGGTGGAACAAGCATGTGGGGAATGGTAGTCCATGAGTAGTGGGCGTAAGAAGGCTCCTGGAGAGAATCCTTATGGTTGCATTGTGAAGTTTCCTGTAACCTCTGTGTAATATAGGATTTCGTTTCCCTGGGTGGAGCTTAGTCCCATCTTGGAGGTGACCCACTACTAAGCATGATGAGAGGTGTGGTCTATGGATGAGAGGTTCGTGCAAGGTCTACATGCAGTTGGTGGATTTACTCCAGCTACAAGATAAGTAACAATCTGTGCTTAATTTATACGTTATGCATGTTTCTTCTATTGATGATTGAATGTTATCATGTCTTCCATTTCATGTGGATTTACTTTTAATCTTGTTAAATCTGAATGGTAATAGTAACTCTGTGTTATGTGTTTAATTTCGATTAAAATGCATGGTATATATATTTATATGTGATTTTTTTGCAGTGGTAGCATTACCTGGTCTGTATGGAGGGTCGAGGATGCTATATTTTGGTATCACAGCTAAGTTAGAGATGAGTAGTGGAATTTCCCAAGCTAGTTGATGGTTGAGGATGCTACAAATTGGTATCGGAGCATGGTTACAAGACTAGTCCTAGATGGGCCATGTTAGTCGAAGTTGAAGAAAAATTTTCAGAAAGAATTGTTGTCGAAGTAGAGAAAATTTGAGTTTAGAGCCAAGGTTTCAACGTTGATCCTAGATGGGCTTGGTATGTGGTCATTGGACCCAAGATTTCAAAAGAAAATTGTGTCTGGAGGACCAATTTCGAACCTCGGAACCTTCCTGAGTGGCAATAAGTTACCTTGGTCGTGTTACGAAGCTCAAGAGGAGTAGCGGTGTCGTAAAACCATAACAGAAGTGGTATTGGGCCATAGAGTAATGTGGACGTTAGGATCTACTCAGGAGAAGGAAAATCCTTCATGACCATCATATGTGGTAATGTTGCAAGGCAGTTAGCCATGAATTCATTTGGAAATCCATAGAGTAAAATAGTCTGTTCTACACTGTAGGATTTGTTCGCAAGGAAGGGAAATCCTTTACGACTGTTAGATCTAGAGAAGGTGTAGAAGGGTTAACCAAGAATCCCTTCAAAATTTGTGACATCAGTGAATTTTGATGCCAGAAACAATAGAAGGGTTGAAGCTTGAAGCTCCGAAGTGGATCTACACCGTAGATCTGGAGAGGAGAGCTCGACCGTTGGATCAAGCCAATGTTAAAAGGTCAAACATAGTAGTGAAGGGAGAAAGCTCCTAAAGAGATGAAGTAGTGAGTCATGATGACGTCACTTGGTTTGACGTGGACACATGGGTTGTGTACCACGTGTCAGTGGGTTTTGAACCCGTATAAGTTTGAAATTCCATATGGAACGTGACGTGTGACACCCATCTGATTGGGCCATGATTCAACCGCTAGTATTCCACCACGTGGCACTCTGTATGAGCATGGTTAGTGGGGCCAAGGTTACGTAACGAAGTTAAGGGTTAGAGGACCCACACTGGCGTTGATCACTATACATCAAGATCGACAGCTAGGAGGCATTGCGGGGAACCAAGTTGCACGGGAGTTAATTCTCCAAGGCGGTCCCGCAATCCAAACCTCAGTTTCACCGAGGGGTTACATGTCAGCGTCAGAAGAATTGTGGGACGAAAGGCGGGTTACTCCAAACTGCTACTACATGCCCCCGCAATTGGAAAATGTAAGTGATGTGACGTAATGATGTCAACAAAGGTGACATGGGAATGTTCGAAGATTAACTGGTTTGGATGCGTAAACTGGTGAAGTATTGAATAAGTTTCAATTATTTCTCTTCTTTGAGTTTTCGAGTGCAAGGAGTGCACATTTTCTACCAGGAGTGCGTTGACAGAGGTAAGTTAACCTCAGAGAAGCTCATGAGAGATACCATTGAACCTTCATCAACAAAAGTGCAAGGAGTGCACAGGAAGAACTCTGTGTTGAGTTTAGAGAGAGACAGAGTCACTGAGAACTCTATAGGGCTCTTCCAGGTGGGCATCGAGCGAGTGCAAG